>JADDOH010018093.1:0-24987 GCA_016648135.1 Agrypnia vestita
AACGGTATAGATTTGTATAGGAAACAGACAGACATTGAGTTACAAAGATATAGATTCAAAATGTTCTTAAAATATTTATACTTTGTACTCTAATGTCACTCGGGACCATTTCTTACGGTCAATGTCAGCTGTTGATGACCTGTTTGTTAAAACTAAAAAATACCTGCTGACAATCTGTAGCTTAGAAAATGTTCTCGGCCTATGAGAGAGATAATATAATAATTTATTTAATGGGTTGGGTCTCTTACGGAGATGTCTCTATTGCAGAAGAATCTTCATATTATGTTATTTCAAAATTAGATTATGATTAGATAATACAAGACGCAGCTCTGAAAATCACACTTCGTCTTGCTTCGGTGATGCTGCGGTGGGCGGCGAGCGAGTAAGAAGGGAGCCGCCGCTCTAATGTCTGTTAAGTGCATCTCTGAGCAAACCTCAAAATTGAATACGCTAGTATTATCGGCGGAGAGGCGGCTCTCAGTAACGAGGTCTCGCTAAAACGCGGTTGGGGCTCCTCCTCGCGGAAACCACCGAGACAACGGGGAGCACTCTGCTCCACCCTGTCGCTTTCACGATAATTGCATCATTTTACATAATTCGTACATTAACTTAACTACCCCAGGTAATAAAGATGATAAGTAAATGTGCTGCAGTGTAGTGAAGTGGCAACCATCTCGTGTCTGAGCCGTGGAGCACTTTGAAAATTAATTCTTTTAAAGACTGAAAGTGCGACGAATAAATTTGGCTTTTATCTTGAATATGTGATACCAGCGGCGCGTACCTACCCGCCAGATAGAAATTAGGAGGGCTTTCATTTTGAGTAGCTTCTTAATATGAGGCTGATGCGAACTATTTTATCTGCTGTTTATCTTCGACATTTAATTTCAATTTGAAATTTATCATAAAATAATTCTTTAATATGGTTGGGATATTAACATGCGCATCAAAAATACGTATGTTTATGTTTATGTTAATTTATATAGCGCCGTTTTTGCGTAAGAGACGCTTCTAGGGCGCTTTACAGGTGCGACATCCCGAAAAAATGAGTTTTTAGGCTCTTCTTGAAGAGTTCCTGGTTCTCCATAGATCGCAACACTGGAGGCAGCTGATTCCACATAGCTGGGCCCGCAAAGCTGAAAGCACATTCCGCAAACTTGGTGGCTCCAGGTACTACCAGCCTGAAAAGTGCCTCCGATTTAGCTGACCGCAGTATGAGCCTTCTTCCAGTGATATTGTCTGGGATACAGAGGTCGATCAAATATAGTGGTGCTTTTCTTTGAAGACTTTTGTACACCATCAGAGAGAGTTTGAAATTTATCCGCTCCGGCAGGCAAAGCCAATGTAGCTACTTCAGCATTGAGGATATTCGCGAGAACTTTGATGCCTTAAATAAAAGCCTCGCCGCAGCATTCATCACTGATTATGCCACATTATGCTGTACAACTTCAGAAGATTTTAGTAGGTATTGAAGTCGAAGGTATCCTCACGTATAGTATTGAAGCGAAAGCGGATATTGTCAAGGCAAAGAGCATGTTAAGAAAAGCTGAAATGAGAACTTTGTGTGCTGGGAAGACTCTGCATGATTGCGTGAGGAATACAGTAATCCGGGAAGTCTGGGAGGTTCAAGATGCGGTCAGATGGGGGCGACAGCGACGACGATACTGATACCAAAACGTACAGAGAATGAGTATAATAAGATTACCATACATAGCTTTGCATGGCGTACCAGATGGACCGCGTCCACCAGGGATTCCCCCAAGCGATGGAAAGATAGAGAGATGGAATTCAGCATCACAAGAGGAAACTCCTGCACAATCAGACTCTTGAGTCTAAACAAAGTTGAAGAAGAAGAAGATGAATTTGAACCTAAATTTTTCATTAAACATCGAATTTCTGCGGAAATTGAGGTCAATCCAGATTTATCGATTCAAAAATTAGCTAACAAGACTCGGGCCCGAATTCAGAGTCAATACCTTATGATTTAATGGTTAAAGCCTACGCCTTAAAAGCGTATTTTGCAGTACAAATAAACCTAAAGCGCACTTTAACCTTTAAATCATTTAATTATTGACTCTGTATTCGGGCCTCGTTCTCATGGGCCAAAAAAACTTGGCAAAATGGGATATGGCCACACGAATTGAATTAAGAGAAAAAATTGGTATGAAAAAAAAGCACGAAAATGTACTAGGATGGAAAAATATGGATCACTAAGATATTTTATTGTCTCGACTAGCGTCACCTGATAATTACCTATTTAGATCTATGCCATAGTTATTTAGATGGAGGAAGATTTAATAGCATTAGTGAAAAAAATCAGGCCTTACTAAGTATTTTGCGTCATAGCCCATGATTTTCATAAACGAGAAGCCAAAAACTTGCTAGAACGACAGAGGAAGGTTGTATCTATCGATGTACAATACATTTTAATAAAATATTGTTAGAATAAATTGGCTATTAATTTTTTTTTCGTCATTTCAAGAACACGTATTTACATTATTTGGGTACGCCTAATATTAAAATACTATTACTACATGGTTTATCTAATCAATAGTACCTAAATTCTAAATAGATCTTTTGTTTCCCATAATATTCAATTTTTCTTTCATAATGACTATTATTTAGGTTTTGATGCTAATCAAAACCTAAAAACCTAAAAAGGTTTTTAGGTTTTGATTAGCATTTGTGGTCACAACTGAAAAATTATTTTTTAGCTTCACTGCGATTATCGCTTTGCGGTGATGATCTGATGTCTGATCTGGTTTCTAACCCAATATATCAGCGAGGGACTACTCTTTGCTTTCATAGTATTTTTATAATATGAGTACAAATGAGAAATAATGTTTAAAATTTTATATATTCATTTTTTGCTGCGGTTTATTTTAAAAACCATTAGTGCATATTATTGCCAATAGTGTCTATATCAAGTATATTGTAGGGCGCTGAAATTTTAGGGATCTATCTAAAGTGGGCCTGATTGCATCGCTTTGGCGTAGTTAAGCCACTGACAGTTCAGATGCTTCAAGACAGTTATCAGCTTAAGCTAATATAATTATATATATTCAAGAACACATTCTTATTTGTGAAGTTGCAATTTTTCAGAACAAAGTTGTGTGAAATTTAAAACCAAATTAATTAATCAATTAGAAAGACATACAGAAAAATCTAATCCACGAAAAAATAATTGGCTACTACCGGGATTCGAACCACGGATTTCCTTAATTCCGGAGCCGGCACTTTATGCAATTAAGCTATTGAAGCCTTGTATATTTCCGTGAATATATCGACCTTATATGTAAGTATCATTTTATTGATTGATTAACATTTTGTCCATTTTTAGAGCAATCCACTTTTTCTGATACGATAGTTACAAATTACTTTGCAATACTACCGCTAGATGGACGCCAGAATTAACAGTTTAATTCATTTTTATTTTTGAACACATTGATACAACATACATATATTATATTTAAGAACACATTCTTATTTGTTAATCAATCAATAAAATGAGACTTACATAAATATAAGGTCGATATATTCACGGAAATATACAAGGCTTCTATAGCATAATTGGATAAACCGCCGGCCCCGGAATGGAGGAGTTCCGTGGTTCGAATATTTTTCCGTGGATTAGATTTTTCTGTATGTCTTTCTAATTGATTAATTAATTTGGTTTTTATTATAATTAATTTTTCGCGTAACTGTTAAGAGTTCACACGTAACCAATCAATACACAGTATAAAATAAAGTCTCCGACGAGCGTCTGTTCCTCTGTGTGTCACCATTTCACCAGAAATATTTAAATGTATTAAAAATTGCTCTAGCACATATAGGAGCTGAGCAATAACGCTCTCATGGAGATGCTGCCTAATCATTACAAATACAAAAAATCATGTAGAATAGAATTGTGTAAAATTAAATTATCTACAAAAAAATCAGTGGTAGCATATATTTATCTTATTAGATTAACTTACACCAACCCTTATTATCTATAAAATTTCATCAAATGTATAACTAAGATATAACGGTTAACTTTCCAGCAATTTTGACCAATTCAGTATTAGTCCTTATCAAATTAAACATATTATTAACTTTAGGCGTTAACCCCAGATCAAATTTGTCCTTCAAACCAAATCATTAAATTAAATATCTTTGAAGATATGACGAGTTAAACTGTACCGGGCGAAGCCGGGCCGGGTCGCTAGTGTATAATGAATGTGTATATTTTATAAGCTTGTAATGTATTTGCACCGGAAATTGAACTAATTTGTCGGCCTTCGAGTCAAAAGTGTATTCGTTGTTTGTACGGGATAAATAAAATTTAATGTACATTTGTGGAGTTACTGGTCTAATATTATTTTTATGGCAGTTGCCTTCAAATATTAGAATATATTTTTGTTAAAAATATTTATGTCGAGTTTGAAATGTGTACTTTTTACTCCCTTTATATATTAACTCGTGGCGTCTGCTTGCTTGCTTGCCGGGTGAAAAAACTTTTTGGATCGAATTTTAACCCTTTTCCCGTGATCCATTCGAACTGAAACTTGGCAAGTAGACTCGTGGCGACGACCAAGAAGATCTATCAAATTTTAGTTAAAAAAAATTAATAATTATAGTATAATTTCGGATTTTTAGAAATTTTATTGGTTTTTTCAAATTGGAATCATTAGAAAAGTTTGAATACTAGCATAGCGGCCCGATAACGTCGCGGAATATTATCTAAATTTGAATTACTCCGTCGGTATACATAATAGGTACTTCACTACGAATGTCGAAAATCTAAATTGACTGACAAATGTTTTTAGAATTTAATCTTCAAAGCATGAAGTGTCTTATCAAAGCTCAAAACATCTGACATTTTAGAAATATATTAAATTACTGTAAGTTTAGTGTTATGTTATATGTTTTAATTTGTCTTTAATTGTTGTTATATTTTACAAAGAAAGGGAGTATAATAAAAACTTGATTTTTATGGGTTACTTATTTATTTATTTGAAATTCTAAATATTTGTGTAATTTCACGAGCCGATACAGGTAGAGTTTTGGTCATGGCACTTCAAAGATGTGTTGTGTACCGATACATGTCAACAATGCGCGTGAAAGATATTCATGCGAGAAAGAGACAACAATTCACTTGACGCGTGCTATCAATTATGTACACTGCGCGCAGTATATTGTTGTTTTAAATTTAATATTAATTTAACACATTGATAATAATTATTACTAAGCCATTTTTTAAACTTTCCAAAATTTCTTTGTGGTTATCCAATATGTTAATAAGATATCCGACCCAATTTCATATAAAATTTATTTTCTTCATTAAATTTAATAGTTACAGCTGATGAAGACATTACTATTATTATAATTATTAAGATGTGATTAATGTTATTTCTTTCTCTATCCATAAAATAATTTAACGTAAAAAAATCTATGTACTTATATTGTAAAAATTAAAAAAAATATAGGTACTTAAAAGTGTTGGGTGCATCCAACGGCCATGTTTTTGGTTTTCTGCTGATTTACTATAAAACTCATTAGATTTTACAGTTTAATTATTTATTTACGTTAATGGAAAAGCAGTCTTATATAAAAATCGGAAAATTTGTTTGTCTGAAGCAGTTAAAACTCTCAAATGGTACGCTATGGCGCGGCGGTGTGATATTTAAGTAGCTTATTCCATTTTCCAAGGAGTTGTGGATATTCACTGTGGACTCTACAGTCAGGTAAAAATAAAAATATTAAAAGAAAGAAGGCAAATCTTTGATTATATAAGCAATGTATTATTTATTAAATTTCCCACATTTCTCAAATGTTTTTGTATAATAAAAACTACTACTTCTAAATGGTTTCTGCTCAATAAAAACTTATACTTTAATTATTTGGCTTGTAAATACTCCTCCCAGAAGCTCGAGTTATTGGCTCATACTATGAGGAGTATAATGTCATAATAAAATTTAATAACATAGGTTCAATTAATTATAAAAATAATTGTAATATATTTGCTGTATAAATAAAAAAATACATCCACATTATATATGATTTGATGCCTAACAATGAGTGGTTTAGAAGTTCTGCAAAGATCAATGTTGACATCTTCGACCAATAAAGAAGATCGATAAATGTCACGTCTCACTGAAGAACTTTTGTTCCGCAGCTGCCATCAAACTTTAATTGAACGGATTATTCTGATTGAAACTTTTGGCACCTAGAAGGGTAAACAGTAGACTCCCGATTGTCCGGGGTTGCATTAACCGCGGTGATAAAAGATTTTTTAATATAGGTGTATCAAAAATATTTATTAAATGTGAATATATTTTTTTTATCAGCTAGGTGATATAACGTTTATAAAATATTAAACTCGCGTAGTTATGAACACGCAGAATTTAGATATTGTGAACATACTGAATTATGAATTTTTTTGGGTATGTTTAATTTTTTATTCTCTTATTTTATATGCTCGATAATACATTTTTGTGCCGTACAACTATGTGTGATAATGTGTATTTTATTAATCATTTTTATAATTTAGAGTCGTATGTACATTTTGCATCAGTGTCATCGCGCAACAAGTAGGTAAATGCCCTGTTTTGTGCCTGAAAACATTAGTGCCGGTACCTGCGGAGATTAAAATTCACAAGATTTTTAATTCAGTGTTTGATATTATTTTCCTATTTTATTCTTCTGTAATTTATTAATTTTTATTTGAATGATTTATAAAGCGCCGTTTTCGTGAGTACTCCTCTGAAGTGCTCTTTACGACTTAACACATAAACATTTATGACAAAAAAAATAACTAGCTAAAGTTATTTACTTTAATTTGTACACTGGGTGACATGCAAAAAAAGGGAAATTGGCGGTTCAAATAATAGTCGAAGGGCCAGGAAAAATAAGATGCTTTCGTGGAATGCCTACTTGGAGTGGAGACATTAGGTAAGCCTCTTCCTTTTTAAGAAAGACAATCGAATTAGTATGCGTTAGCCGTGCGTACGAGTACACTGTTTTGTTGTGTTTATTCCCGAAAAATGCGTTAAATAGGACTAAATTGCTGGTGTCCTGGAATGGGGCCCGAACCACCAACCAATAGATCACTAGGCGAGCGTCATGACCATTACACCAACAAGCTGTTTTTTCATAGGCTGTCTATATGTTCATTATTTAAATATTTTGTTTTATTTTGCTTTATTGATGCTTTGTTATTTTCTTTTCTTTATATTTCTCTGCTTTTGGTTATATTTTGTCATTTATTGTGATTTTATTTTTATGTATTGCTGTTTTATTTTTATGTATTGCTGTTTTCATAATGCACCTCAGAAACAGTGAATTGGTTAGTGCAGTTTGTCGGCGAGTCATGTCGGATTCTCAGTCTTACATAAAGTATAAACTCGAAGAAAGTATTAGGTACTCCTAGAATAAATGGCAGAATAGTAAAAAATATTTTTTATGGATCTAGAGAGTCACTCGCTGGATGAGTTTTAGTATTCCCAAGCTCCCTGAGTATATTATAATCGGAACATTTTGAGCATTTATCATCCGAGAAGGAAGTGAAATATAGAGAGGAGAATTCCCGCCAGCGAATACTCGCGAAAAACAAGATGGCCGCTCGCTTTGTAATTTGAAAATGGAGTTCGTTAGCGAGAACATAAATTCTTGTTCGGTCGGGTGTGTTTTCCATTTTGCCATCGCTAATATTACCTACTCCAGAACAGGTGGAAATAAAATAAAATGATTTCTGTGAGATATGCACCTCAGTGAGATGAACTTGCAGGAATGCAAAACCAGTGGTATGTAGGTACAAAAAATAGGTATAGGGATGTCCATGATTAATACTCAACGCGTTCAAATAATTTATTTTACCCAAACTCTGGCAGGACCAACTATTTAAAAAACTGTTTTGTAGCTCGTTCCATTTCAAAATACAATCTCTTAAATTCTACAAATAACCTAGATATTTTTATCGACAATTTGCTTCTCTTTAAAATGAAACTTCGTAATCTCATATATGATTATTGAAATAAATACTTCTTTAATTTAATCCCATTCCCTTCCCTTCCCACCCTTCCCTTTTTATGCATTATCATAATTAAACATTCATCACTTTTTTGTTGTTGTTATAATCTCTGTATTACTATTTTCCATGTTGTTCGTATTTCATTTTCATTTGCTCTTTTTTATTTTATTGCTCTGTTGTACATAATTTTATTATCATATAATGTCAATGTATCATTTAATATAATAAAATATCATAATATAATAAAGTATCATTTAATATAATTTAGTATAAAGTATCTCAAAGTATCATTTAATCTCGAAGTATCTCTTACATAATTTTCTTATGATTTAATTTTTAATATTACATTTTTTTACTTAATTTCAATGTACTTTATTTTTTCATTTTAATCATTTATTGATTGTTTAATAGTTTTTTATGTAATTGTCTTACTTTTTGTTATTTTTCATGAGGTTTTACATACATTTTGTTATTAATTTATAGGCTTATTTTTTTTCTCTTAGTTTTACCAGCTTCGAGAAAACTTCACTGGTCCATAATAAATGAACATTTTTTAGATATTATATAAGTTTTTATTACATTGTACTGCATGTATGTAAAATAAAAATATATCAGGAACATTAAATTAGTGGTGTAAAAGCGATAATGCAGCCAAAATATGACGTATAATCTTATTATTATTTTTTTTAAATAGAGATGCGAACACGGAATAGGTACTTACGTTTCACATAAATATTCTTACTGTTTTCAATGCTAATCAATATGCTAAACGCTTGTGCTATGAAAATAGGACTAATTTGCTAGTTTGGAGTGAGGTTCTAACCCGCGACCTTTGGATCACGAGGCGAGTGTCCTAACTACAAGACCAACAAGCTACTCTTACTTATTGTATCGATATTTTGGTGAATTTCGATCTCACATGAATAAATTACAATTAAAATTGCACCCTAGTACCTACTACGCTAATACATATGCCGAGTTTATAGTGCAGGGCAAGACCCTGAAACCGAAGTCAGATATAGGATAGAGGCAACATAAAATGGGACCTGAATCTGAAACTTCGGCAAAGAATGGTCAGATGCTATGTTTGGTCCGTGCTTTTGTGCTGAGTTGAATCATGGACCCTCAAAATAACTACCATGAACCGACTTGAAACATTTGAAACAGATCAATAGAAACAAGATTTAAAGAACACTAAAGGTGCCTCACAAATCATAATTTTTCAGAATATGCTAATCATATTATAGAAAATAACTACACATTCAACAATACAAAAATACACATCCTACATAAACCGACATACGGCCTAAAACAAAATAATTTAGAAACACTTGAAATTCTTAAAAATCTAAACACAACAAATAATCAAATACAACCCTTCACATTACCCCTTCTTACAATGTTCCCGATCTCCCACCACCTAGATACCCCCTCTACTGCTACTGAATCCACAACCCATACATCCGACATCCACTCCCATATACCTCAGTCTTAATTCACCTAAAGAAGGAATCGGATGTCTCCGATAGCGTTATTCAGAAATATAAAATGGTGGAACAAAACAAAGTTTAATGTTTTTATTTCATATTTTTTCATTTGAAATGTGGTAACACCGTAGAATGTTGTGCATACTGCGGACAGATATGGTAAGCAACTCAGATATCAAAGTCCGAAAGGTGCCATACTTGGGTCATGTGGTTGGAGGAGAAAATACGACCTTTTGCAATTGATAATTAAGGGCAGGATCGAGGGAAAATGACGTATCGGCAGGAGGCAGATCTCATGGCTCCGTAATATATGAAATTGGACTTGAATAAGGACGGTGGAAGATCTTTTTCAAGCCGTTAGAGACATGGAGACGATAGTCAACGCTGGGGGGACTAGGGGAAGGCACTAGGAGAAGAAGATATGCCGTTTTAGGGACCAGATCGTAAATCGTGGATTTTTCAAGATACGATCGCATACAAATGCATAAAAATAAACAAATGAATTATAATACTTCAGGCGCATTGAAAGTGAAATTTTAATTATGCCAAGAAATGAGCTCGCATCGCAGCACGGAATTTGTCGCAACATAAAGTCACTATGGAACAATCAAAAGCTAAGATGGAGGTTTTTAAAGTGACGTTTAACCAATAGCAATTCTTATAAGTGTCATCAAGTTGTTGAAAATGGTGTTATGAAATTTGCGTATGTCCCGGGCGCTTTTGTTTCTGCCGGCAGTGGATTTATAAGTGTGTTGTCTTTTGTTTTTTTTCTCTACCCTAAGGGAAGTGCCGTTTTCATAATTTCTCTGTCTCCACGTTGCAACCTTCCATTATTTATATTTATGTATATTATTATTATAATTTGTTCGTGATATGTACTTTTTTAGTATCTTTTATATTTTGTTATTTTGTTTTAATGATACTTATGTTTCTTTGTATTTCACTGTATTTGGTTATATTACGTTATTTTCTTATTTTTTATGATTAATTTCATTTATTGTGTGCTTTGATATTTTCTTTTAAATAAATTATTGGTCTCATATTGCACCCTAGAGACAGTGAAGTGATTTGTGTAGTTTCCTCGTCGCGTCGCACGGGTACTTCTGATTCGTCAGTGGCATTGCGAGGAAACTGCTTTGTGGAATACTGTAATTGATGGAAATTCTAGTTTGTATTTTATACCTTCCAACGCAAAGTATAAAACGCAGCAAGTGGTTTTTTTTATATGTGCCAAAGAAGTATTACTTCAAACGCGCATAGATAGATACACGCACCCAATTTTCTTTCATGAATATATTAATATTATAGGAGACAGGAGGCAAGTTTTTTACTCGCTTTCTCGTTCGTTAAATAACGAATAAACCAAGTAGTAATATAAAGTAACACACAATCTTTATTCAGGCTGGCCTTTGATTTTTTAATATATGCCACTAATTTCAGTAGCCAATAAGTTATTTTTGAATTTTGTTGAATTGAATTTGAATTGTCCAATAAGTTATTGTTGAATTAGTGATTAGAAATAAACTTAAATGCAATTTTCACGAGTATCAGATATAGTCACTTCTTGATTATTTTGCTCTGAGTCAATTTTTTTCGAAGTAGATGTTTTTTTGAAAGACATTAAAAATGCTTCATTGTTTCCATAATTTGATTTTAATAAATGAAAATTCTTATTCTAAAATTATAAAAATTCTTAAATTCTAGCAAGTAGAAAATGTAATTTATATATGGAAATTGATATTCTCGTGAATGTTGAAATTGGGAAATATAAGAAAAACATTTGGAAAATATGTGAAAGATATCGAAGAGATGGTTACTGAAATGAGGTGGAGGCGCAGAATGTAGTAATTTTTATTAGGAACTAGTTAGCTGAGGCAAGACTAGTGGTACATAACTAAGTTTTGGTACAAACACTTATTTACTAATAAATTTATTTAATTTCTTATACGGTACAAAGTACTTATATAAAAAATCCACATAAAAAATGATTTGTTAAATAGTTAGCTAAAAATGATAACATTAAAGAAAATAATACAAAACAATAAAAAAATTAAGTTGTAAAAGGATACGATAAGTATCATCACAACTATCCTAATTTCGAATGCCTATAAATTGCTAGAATTACAACAACAACACTGATTAGCCGCTAATGAGTCGGACAGTCGTGTGTGACAATCAGTGCGCGGCTCAGGCTAAGCAATTATTATGTCCCGTGATTGTACGGCTAGTACGGCTAATAACTACAAACTTAAAATAGCAAATCTGGTAAAAGATTGCTTAAAACTGATTTAAACTATTAAAACATTAATTAACAATTTTGAAGAATAATATATCTACCTAAAATCTTGCCATCAGATATTCTCTTTAATTAAAGACAATAGAAAATTATAGTTTACATCTACTACTAGGGCTTAAAATAAATTAATAAGGTAATTTAAAAAAAAATAATCTTAAAAATTTGTACTGGACAAGTACAATATTATTAGAGTGAATAATGGAACAATAGAGTGAACAAGAGTAGTATGGGGACCACACTGGAGAAATAAATTCTCAATGAGTTCTAACTAGAGACATATACAGGGCATTTTGGAAAAAATTCCAATTGAAAATTTTTCAGGGTTTTTTTCATTTTATTTAACTTGTATCGAAATAAATGAATTTTTCGTAATCGATATAAGTTACTGTAATGATAGTCCAACGTTTTACAAAAAATAAGTCAGAAATATTAAAAAAAAATGCAAACTTTGATATTGCATATCTCCATAACTATTGATATTAGGTCATAATAGCTTGAACATTTTTGACTCATAATCAAGGCAGAAATATAGTCCTGCGAGGTTATTAATGTTTTCCAAATAACCCCGTTAAGTGTTTTTATGTAGGTGTATAAATAAATGAATTATAAAAGTGTAACTCGGACGTGGAAGAAGAGGAAAGAAAGTAGAGAAACGGGGTTCGAACGAAAAGGAAAGGAGAAGGAATGCAATGAAAATGAGATCACTTAATAATATTAGGAAGGTATGTATTATAGCTGGTCTTAACACAGTGTGTAGGATATAAAAGGGACGCTTATGTGGTATACTCGTAATCTTGTTAAACTTTTGAGGAGAGAATGATAATTTATTTATTTTACAATTATTGATATCGATATGGCATATGCATACAAAAACACAATTACATAATCATATACCAATAACCTGCATAACATGCACCACAAAATATCGTATAAGTACAGAGTGGCGCATAAGTCGCTTTACCAATTTCAAATAAAATATCTTTTTTGTAAATTATGTACTTTATCAATTATTTTTTGTTAACAAAGCTTAAATTTTATTTTGATTATGTATGTAAAATGATATCATGTAAATGGCCTCCGATTTCAGCTTCGCAAACACGAGCTCTTTGTAAGGCATTTTCCATGACAGTTCTTAGCATCTGAGGCTATATGCAACAAATTTCCTCCTGTAACTTCTTTTGCTTAAAGTTGTTGGATAGTTCGAGGCTTATTTACGTACACCTTTTCTTTAAGATATCTCCATGCATCATCTAACTGCCGCCAATACCCTGCCATATTTGCTCTCAGGCTGAACAAAATTTACCAGCAATTCTCTTATGGCTAAATGGCGTATAAAGGATCTCTGTGTTAAAATATAAAATTCAATTACCTTCACTTTTTCTTCGGTTGTAAATTTATTGATGGTTAAATTTCCAAAAATTTTACCTTACAATCCCGAAAGGAAAAAAATGAATAAAAAGAAAAGATATTGCATTTTAAAATGGTAAAGCGACTTAAAAACTTAAGATAGTTCTTAATTTGTACCATATCATAAACTACATTATTTATAGACAGCGTGTGTGTGTTTGTGAGTGTGTTGGAATGAATTTTCGTGTGTGTAAGAGTTAAAAGGTGGACTTGTTGAAGAGAAAAACTATTTAAGCAAAATTTTTTTTTTTGAAATGTAGACACTGTCGTAAAATATATCCAAGTTATTTTTTGTAACAATTTTTAAAATTGATTATGGCACGATTTATAAACCAATTCATAACGTCATTAGTTTTAAAATCATTTATGTGGAAAAGAGGAATGTGTCTTAAACAACGAATAGGAGTATTAAAATGATTATCAAATTAGGTGAAAATTATTATTACAATTTAAATTTGTAAATTAACTTTGTTACCTCTACGTGAGTTTAATAATACATTTATATTTTACTATTTAAGTTTCGAGAGAAACATAATCTCTCATCGATACGTAAAATATTAAACATCATTAAGTTAAATGCTTCACCTGTGGATGAGAGATTCTGTTATAAAGTAGTGAGGTTAACATGTGGCGTTAACATTGTAGAGATTATTCATGATCACATCATTAATAATCTCTACAATGTTAACGCCAAGTCCATCAATAATATAGGAGAATTAAAGTTTGTCGCAGAGAATAATTCAGGGCAGTCGATATTATTGTGCAATATGTTGTACATCGGGAGACGTATTTGTAAAGTTGTAGGAGTGCAAGCGATAGTATTGTTGTATAGGTCTTTCCATTTAAGAAAGACAATTGAATTAGTATGATTAATTAATTAAATTGTAGAAATAAATTATATAAGTCTTATAGAGACGAAGCTATTTATACATGAGAAAAGTGGATGGAAGTCTCTTATACGATGGCTCAGGGCTTACAACCTGTGTGAGCTGGCTAAAGTGATCACTCTATACAATGCAGTGTTCACCAATTCCATCGTAAGAACATCCACACATTATCAATTTTTTTGAAAGTTCTATATGTTCGAATTGAGAACACTTCATATATTGCACTGGTCTCTGCTAGAGACATATTTTTTAATTATTTTCCTTATTAAAAATTTAGTGTATATACATAATATAATTAATTAATTTTAACTTTTCTAAGGAAGCAAACACTTGGTGGTGGAACATTATAATTAAATAAAAATAACTTAGTTAAACATCACTTATATTCATTATCAAATACAAACAGGTTTCGCCAGGACCGTAGCTTCTTCAGGGAGAATCTTAACTGCATAAACATTCAAAAATTATGTTCTTATATACTAGTGTGAAATAGTGGGGTGGGAGTTCGCAGGGAATATTACTATTATTAATGTTTGGGCAGTTAAGATTCTCCCTGAAGAAGCTACGGTTGTAGAGAAACCTGATTGGATTTGACAATAAATATAAGCGGTGTTTATCTAAGTAATTTTTATTTCTTTAATTAATCTTAATTAATAGTTAAATAAACGAAACAAAGTGCCTCGTACCCATTTACACGTACTAAATCGATTGTCTTTTTTAAATTAAAAGAACTATGCCTGCCATCAATTCGCTTTAACAATTTATTATGAATGCCCCCCAGCCTGTTGATACGTGTACTATACTGCGGGTTTCAAATAGACTTCTGACTAATTGATTGTCATAAATTGGGGTGTCATAACGGCAACTTATATAAACATTTAAATTAAATTCTATTTAAAAACACACTTGTTCGCTAATCTAGTTAGAATCTGGGAAAACACTCGCTATTTTCAATCAGGATATTTGTAATTCTGTATTTCGGACGCCGCCGTAAATCTGCCAATCTGACGTTTTAAAATGTTCCCGATCCCTGCGCAAGCTCTCGCCGTACCTCGGGGCGGACATGACTGAATTGTAGGACTCGATACTTTATACAGCGCTCGCTTCGAGGTACAACAAACTGCAGTCGAAAACCAGTCGTGAACAGATTGCCGGCGGGGTTGCACGCGCCGGTCGATACCTCACTCAACAGCCTTAAAAGCGGAATAAAACAGCCAATGTATGTGTATTTTTGACGCTTGGAACCGTCGGAACCGAACGGTTTCAAAATTCGAACTGACCCGACGCACTCGCCTGTTAAAAATGGCGGCAGACGAAACGAAACGTCAAAATTAACAATCGCGACGTTAGTTTTTCGCGTTTTTCTCCGCTTACGAGTTGTGTTTTCATCGGCTTTTGTGTGTGTGTGTGTGGCGTGCGCGCGTACGTACGCGGTGGTGCGGTGTGCGTTCGAAATGTCAAGCTCGTTAGCGCTGGAGTGATGTTTTGATTCTTGGGTCACGAATGTTTCGCGCTTTTTCGCCTCCGAGCGAATGTTTTGACCCGCGAGGCGGCGGTGCATCGCAAATTAATAAAGTATAGCGCCCGTCCTGACACGCTGTCATAACGTCCGCGTGCTGCGTGCTCGGCGGATGATAAATCGCCGACAGTGGGACAGTTTGCATTCGCGCTTCTCGGAATCAACGCGCGCGATTCCTTCGGTAGTTTGTCAGGCAAGAGACAGGATACATAAAAACAGATATATTTCCATTGCTAAATACGGAATCAGATATATTCTCACCGCGAAGCGTATCTCCGGTGTCAAATATAATTCGTTTCGACAGTAATTTGCTTAGACAGACTTCACTAGTAGAAATAAATAGTATCCAAGTAGTTGTAACCTATCAAAAATGACGGTACTTACACCGGTTCCTAAAGAATAAGTATTTACTTATTTATAACCGACACCCGTGAAATGGTAATTCTGAAATAATAATTATCAAAATATTCGAACATTTCCCTGCCGGCAGTTAAATATACTATTCTAAACCCTGGCGATTGGGTGCAACGTGAATTGGTTCGCCTCTTTGCTATGTTCTATATGTACTGTATTTTTATAGCAACATCGCTCTTTGCCGCCTTTGGGTTTGCTAGCCCGGGGTTCAAGTCCCATCTCTGGCCATTTAATTTCGTTTTTTTAAACGAAATTACGGAGACAGACAGACAGACAGATAGATGGACGTGTTTATCATTCATATTCTTTACGTAGGAAGGTACTTGAATACGAAATTTTACATTGATGCCTACGAAATAATTGCCATTAGGATTAGCGACGTATTTCCAGAGAGAGTATTTCCATTCTGACAAAAAATCTTTTTATTGGCAAGCACTTGAGCGGGCACTTGAGTGCGCACTCGAGATCTGTTGTGTGATTCGAGCGTGAGCCTCTGTAAATATAACTCATTGCTAATAGGCGTCGAAGTGCAAGTACTTTGCGTATTCTAAATATTTACACAAATACAATTATCAACATCTCGTACGCGAGTGTACTTGTGAGAAAGAAAATAACACAAAAAACACTTAACACTCTCGTTCCGGAACGGGGTTACAAACATACCCCATACATACATACCTACATACCACAAAAATCTTATTTTTAAAACCTTTTAATAATTATTAATACTTTTGAGCAGGCATTCTTTGTAATCTTCATAAATATCCCAAAGAATACAATATCAAAATAAAATAAAAGTAAAAAAAAATATGTTTTTCCATTGTCAATATTCTACGATACTTCATTATGCTTGTACGGCTTATATCAGTGAGATGCTTGTGAGTCACGAGATGTCAAGATACTACGGTTTCTTTTAAATGACGAAAAATGTAGTAGAATCTTATTCGCATTGTAAAATAAATATTATAGAACATTTTCAAACTATTATACTTCATTAAAACGCAAATATGACTGGGGTTACGTTGTTACCCCACTCCGGTCACTGATCATATTTTAGATCTTTCGGTACCCGAAGGTTAATACATGTTTGGCTGCACCGACTCGGCGGTAACGCGCCTGCGTCGTTATCGCCGGTACGATATCTGCGCGAGTGCGATCACACCTCGTGGGCGGGAGGATAGAGCGCCGCACATTTTTAATACAAATGACTGAATGTACTGAACGATCAATCCCTGGGATGGGCGAACCTGGACTCGATCGTTTTATGTGTGTTGGTAAGTTTTTTAAAATTAAATTTCTTATATGATTTGCAATATCGCACATATTATTATGTAAAAAATATTATTACTGGCTTAAATCAATTGTAAACTGATAACAGTTTGAAATATAATTTTTGTGTGGGCTTATAAATATTGTTTATTATTGTTTGAAGTTTTGTACTGATTACACACCAAACAGCTCAATGTTATATGGTGGAGTTTAGCAAAATATTCACTTTTACTTGGGTTTATACAATCAATTTTATTTATTAAGTATTAAGATTTAATGATAGAATAAAAAATGAAGATCTTCGGAAATAATGTAAGGCTGATCTTAGCATAGCTGATACAATGAAAAAACGGTTGCTCAGATGGTTTGGGCATGTTGAGCGAATGAATACCTAGTAAGAAAAATGACACAAGCGTCGACGGTGCCTGAAAGAGAGGACGACTGCGGAAGACGTGGCATGACCAGATTAACCAGATGCTGGAGGATGGTTCTGTTAGGAGCCTCAACAGTCGTCGTGCATGTATGCGAAGATATATGAATGAGGCGAGAATTGTGTGTCTGGGTGGAAGAGTGTGGCGCTCTACCCTCTCTGCGTATCCCCGCGGGGAAACGGCGTGATGGTAAGGAAGTATGTAAGATTTAATGTCCACAAGACAATTATATGTGCAGTGCAGAGATGCTTTGGTGGCTGACGCGTTCATAGCGAGATGATGTTTTAAAACTGAATGTAACAAGAATTGCGGGTAGAAAACCTTTGCGACAAACACATTGTTTGTCGCTTCGCAGTTGCTTTTACTTTTTTTTCTTTAAATTATGCCATCCTGCCAGCATTTGAAAAAGTTGTGAGTATTGAAAAAAAAAAAAAATTTGAATGATTTTTGTTCCTAAAATTATATATGACCTTTTCAAACTACCCTTAATACATTATTCATTAAACTAGCCATTTCAATTCCAAAATTACAAAACTTAAGATAACATCCAGCGATATTCCGTAATGCAATTTGCATCTCTTCAATATGTTAATATTATTAACGTCGAAATTTCTGGATTTTCGCAGTTCGCATATATCAAATGGTAGGTATTATTTTTTACTCAATTAAAGGCTAATGTTTAATAAAGAAATGTAAAAATTACATTATATGTCACTTTTGTGACGACCGGTACTGTTTCGTCCGGACAAAAAAAGACAAAACATGTTATGTGCAGGGTCCTAAAGATCACCTGTGCAAAATTCGATGGGAGGGGGGTGGCCAGAACTATATGCAAAATTTAAAATGGATAGCATTCAATATGAAACACGTGGGGTGCGTTGAAGTAAAATGTCTATATTTTGCGCACGATCCTAGACAAACTATTCTAAATTTGAAATTGACGGTATTATATTTAATTTGGAACGGCTTACATGGACGAACGCCACGAACGGTATTATCAAGGGGAGGGGAGATGGAGGAGAGATAAGAAGGCGGAGGAAAGTATCAACGCTCAACGTAGTGCTCTAAAGACTAATTATGCAAAATTGGATGATTATCAATCGAAGGATTTTACTAACAGACAGGCACACATTGAGGTACATAGTAGATATAAAGATATTATGAACTATTTATTTCTATAACATCTAGGTATCGCAATACATATTTTTTGTGTAACAACGTTAGTCACTAACGCTATCAAATGGCGCAAATAATGATGAGGTATAAAATTATGAGATACAAAAAAACAATTTAGAATGTTTTGAATGTAGTTAATTTCGATTGTATTTGAGATTTTATAGGAAACATAGCGCTATCTCTTCCAAAATCAAATTTTCAAATCACTATTAAAAGCAAAGAAAGCAACATCCACTTCAAGTGATAGTTGATGTCGATTTTAGACTGAAAAATCAAAGCGAGACAATCCAATTATGTAAATAGCAAAAGCAGCATTGTTCACTATTTGGTAGCAAATACACCAATATCCATATTTAAAAGTTAAATATTTATTTATACACGTGTGTAAAAGGAATACTGAGGTGGCAATTGTTTTTAAAAACTAATTCGAAATGAGTTGCAGGTTTCACAGACTCCAGAGAAATTTCCATGAGTCTTTATCTCAGAAACGCCTCAGTGATATATTGCTGCCTTTCCTTTTATACCCCTCATATAAACCATTTGGGGGAATCTGTCAACGGGCGTATTCTTCTGGGTAGGTTAACAGTGTCAGCATATTGTAACATAAGAACTATATACTTAATTAAATAAGGATTAATACTGTCGGCCGCTGTTGTACCGCCAATTCCGCTCAGCGCCGCACACAGCGAAGCCAACCACACTGAGCTGGCAATGTCGTCCACACAGTCTAGACATCGTCTAATAAAGGAATAGCTTATTAATTATTATCAATTTAATCAATGGTGTGGGCGTCTGGAACGTATTAGGATGGTAATGAAAATGTATGACGCGAGTTCCGAAGGCGACAGAAACAGGGCGTCCACGAAAGACCTGATGTTGCGCACAGGAACAACGACTTTTTTTTGTTAAGGGATGGGTCGCCAGTAGATGCAGACGTTGTTAGGTAAAAGAGGTGGCGTTGGTCCGGAGATATAAACAGGAATGAAATTCGCTGCTTTCTACCTCAACATTTATTGACTATTAAAATACCACGTGGCCTGGATTGAGCGGGTATTTACACTATCCCCACTCAGCCAGTCCAGCGGTGGGAGCACAATTTCTTAGGCATAGTGAATAGATTTAAAAATGGGTCGCATAGGTGGTTGGGTCATGTGGAGCGAAAGAATCAGGAGAGAATGGTTAGAATATACTAGCTACGCACGCGTAGATTTTTAGTACACTGTTTGGATCGTCATAGAACTTTCGCAAGAACCTTCTAGAACATTCTCCTTCCAGAACTTTCAAGAAATTTATTGAAGTGTACTAGACACACTGACACATTCCGCCACTCAGTTTAGAACCTTATAGAACTTTCGGGAATTTTCTAGAACCTTCTCCATCCAGAACTTTCTAGAACAGGTTTTTCTGGAATCTTCTAGACTCACCGACACGGTCGGCGCGCCTATTTTGAAACAATCTGAAGCATTTGCGGCCTTACATTAACAAAACAATGTGCTAGAAAGCACATTTTCGTCACCCACTCCCACCCACGCTCAGTCATCCCCACCAAACTCGCATATTCTCGGTGTGACACCAAGGGCTATTCACCACCATAACCACCGGTGGGTGGTTGTGGAGAAAACTTGGCGGATAGGGAAACACGAGTTTCTTTTTATATATATATTGATTGATTATATGACGCAAATGTTGACGGCGCCTGATACACAGGTTGCCTCGGAGGACCAGGCTAACAGATGCTGGAAGATGGTCATGTTAGGATGCCGACAATCTTCGAGCACGCAGCAACGATGTATGCATGCGGATGTGGTGAGAGCTACATGTCAGCACAGTTAGTGTGACACGTAGCTCTCGCCACATATAGTGTGACTTTCCATCCTCTCTACCTCCTCCCACGAAGAAACTGCGTGATGATAACAACATCGACGTGACACGCATTCCGTATACGCATCTCTATTTAAAAAGAAGTAAAAAGAAAACGTAAAATTGTTTCATAAGTATATTATTGGTGGATTTAGCGATAATCATTTAAATGTCATGAGCGTGTTTACGCGCCACACCATGCTTGATTATACTCCTTTTTAGACTTTTAGATACAGGATTAAATATGATTTTCAGTGTATAATGTAAATCTAATGTAATGTAAATGTAAATCTAATCTGTATTTAATGTAAATCTGCAATATATGCATGGTAATTCCCATTTTATTGACATTACAGATGATTAAACCTTAAATTCAATTCAATTCAATTCAATTTATTTCACGATAATATGTACATGACAAACAAAATGTTTAAGGCATACATATTAGGAAGTATATATCAAAAATGAAAGTATTTAATAAATTAAAAATAACATAAAATCTGGTCAAAGGTGTAGGAGAATCCCGCTTCGGAAAACCCCCTCAGACACATGGAATATATCAATACCCAAAGCAATTTTGTTCAGCATAGCTGTGGCTCTTCCAACAGGCATAACCATCGGCAGGTTGGTCCTGTATATTGGAATGTGAAACAATCTATGCTGACGATGTCTAGTGTAATTATCAGGAACATACAAACCAATGCTCTGCATAATTTCAGGATTATCGATCATACCGCGCAACAATCGATAAAAATGTGTAATCAAATACACATTCCTTCTAGTCTCTAAACTATTGTAGCCAAGCATACCCTGGAGAAACTCGGTTGGGTAAAGCCAAGGATAATGCCCGCACTCTCTCATGTAGAGATATCTCAGAAACTTCTTTTGGACTTTCTCCACCATAAGAGAGTACTTGCCCTCATGTGGCCCCCAGTACTGTAGTGCTGTACTGAAACCTAACATTAATTGACTCGTGTATTAATAATATTTTTTAAACCCTCTGGCATTTAAAAGATTAACGTTGCAGAGATTATTCATAATTATCGTTAAATTGGGTGAAAAACATAAACAATTTGAGGAATCCAAAAAATTTAAAAAATGTTTTGTACGCAGTCACCGAGGATTACTAATTTAGAACGTAATGAATTCCATATGTTATGTATCTGTTCCTTCCAAAATCATGTTCCTATAAATTTATTGGCTATATTTCCAGAATATTTTGAGTTTGTCCGAATTTTTCAGAACACAGTACCTACTGAATTTTGTCCCAGGGACGTCATTAATCAAGATATATTATATATGTCTCATAGAGACGAAATAATATTTTTATTTGGGAATAATAAATTATGAATTATGAATGTAAAAAACTGGTCTAAAAAGAAGTGTAATGCTAATAATTCGGAAGAATCCCATTACACATATAAAGGATATTGCTTTAAAGTTCCAATCAAATATACATATATATCTCATTAGTGACATCTGTTTTTAATTATGGGGAATGAAAAAGCTTTGTATTTCGGTCGCGCTAATGATAATTACAACACACATATGAAACGAGTTGTAAAACTTAAATATATATACAACTTTCAAAAATTTGATACATGTGGTATTCTATCATGAGTGTAAACGTTGACGTTACATTGTGTAAACTGATCACTTAAGCCAGCCGTACGATAGGTCGTAGGCCCTATGAACACCCAAAGACTTCCATACTTACTTTCCCATAAAAAAATATAATGTTTCCTATAAAATATCGAATTCTGTACATTCTAAATTAACAATCCTCGATGACTGAATTAAATTTTTTTTTAATATTGCTGCCTTTGCTTTTATACCCCTCAATGTTGTGTCTACGTGAATTTATTTACAATTTTATACTTCCTACGAGTTTCGAGAGCACGATAATCTTGCATCACACTCTACCTGTCGATGAGTCAGTTTTCTTCAGTGTGTCCAGATGTGAGAGTGTCTGATATGAGATATTAGATAGTGTGTGTACGCGTTGTTTTATCCTACTTTCCAAGAACAGGTACAAAGAAGAACGGTGTTGGTGCCAAGACTCCATTATGCACTCGAGATAATGCCTCGTGAAAAAACACGTAAACGGAGGGGCGACCTTTTCGCAAAACAAATAAACGCGATACGAAATATTTTGTAGGGCCTATTCTGTAACGGGGTGAATTAATTGTTTTAATTATATTTGTTAAATTTTCCAAATTTTTTTAATTTTATTGCCTGTACGTACATTTTTTGTATTATTTCAATGAAATGTGAATATGAAGTTTTAAAAAGAATTTGAACCACTGTTCAGATAGTTTAAAGTATTAAGTATTAAAAATATTTTCACCAAAGTCATAACATCACAACAATCATAACATCAAAACTGACTCACATATTTTACATTCAAAGCAAAGTAAGAGCCTGAGAACAGAAAGCTAATTAAAACACTGATTTTAATAATAATAATAATAATAATAATAATAATAATAATTGGATAATTTGTATAGCGCCGTTTTCGCGAAATACTCACATCAAGGGCGCTTTACACAGAGAAATTATTATCTTACAAGACAACTTACTGCTAGAAAAGAAAAAACTTATTTACTATTACTTATTCACTAGGTGGCATACAAGAAGTGGAATTAAAATTGAGTACTATAATAGTTTGTGAGTCCCTGAAAGAATTATGTGTTTTCGCGGAGTGCACAATATGAGTGGAAAACATTAGCTAGCGTTGTTGTGGTTAGATTTTATAGGTTTTTATAGGATTGTCTAAATAAATGCGTCTTAAGTTGTTTTTTGAACAGTGGTAAGCAGTCAGTTTGTCTCAGTTTGTTAGGTAGTTTGTTCCATAACTTTGGTCCAGCCACCGCGAAAGCACGATCACCGAAATTAGTTTTGTGGACGCGATTTAATAAACTCTATATATTTACTATAAAATACCAAAAGACATATCAACAAAGTATCATTTAAGGAAACCACTGAAAGAAGTTCAGCTACTAATCTCGGCATAGATTTTTCCTAGTGAGATGGGCGGCTTTTTTCCTATGACATGTATCAAGATGCAGATAAATGAAATAAAATGGCTAAGATTGACAACAATTTGAAACTGTTATTAAAACCATTCACAACACATTGTTCAGGGTGTCTCACAGCTAGTTTTACAGTTTAAAAATTTTACAGGTCGATTCCTTGAAAATGAGTTGAAAATGTTCAAGCAATCATAACCTAATATCAATAGTTTTGTAGATATACAATATCAAAGTTTGCATTTTTTTTATAAATTCTGACTTATTTTTTGCAAAAAGTTCAACTGATATTACAGTAACTTATATCGATCATGAAAAATTTTTTTTTTCTACAACTTGAATAAAATGATAAAAGCTCCGCATAAATTGAAAATATAATTTTTAAAAAGTTTTTATCATTTTATTTGAGTTGTATTAAAGCGAATGAATTTTACATGATCGATATAAGTTACTGCAATAATTATTAAACTTTTTGCAAAAAATAAGTCAGAAATATTGAAAAAAGATGCAAACTTCGATATTGCACATCTCCATAACTAATGATCATGTCATGGTCAGGTCATGGTTGCTTGAACATTATCGACTAATTATGATACTAGGTACGAGACACCTTGCTTAAAAACTTGCTACCTCTCAAAAAAAAAAAATGCTAAAAAGGAACATCGAATGAAAATTGAAAAAGAATTTGACAGATAACCTGTGTAACTCATATTGCCAGGAACTAAGGTAACTCCCAGAACAGTTTTTGGATTTGTGTTTGGATTTTGCTTCGAGCAGTTTTCAAAATTTTCTCAAGCATAAATAATTCCTGAAAAGAAAATGAATCGTCGATGAGCAATCACAGTATTACACATGATCCTATGATGATTAAAGCCATGTATTCACTAGGGGACAAATTGTCCCTCAACAGCATGCGCGGCATAGAGTCTACGTGACGTTGCAACGTCGTGCACTGTTCCGCGACCTCGCGCACAACATAGCGCGGCATTTCTACGTGCCGTGGCAACGTTGCCATGCGCACGGTACCCGAGCGTACTCACTGCAACATTCCGCGGAGCGTCAGTACCACGTGGTATGTTTACAAGTGAATACGCATGCGCTGTATCTGTCAAGATGACAATGCGGGGAAACGAAATCGTTCTCGAACTCATCGAGCTGTATCGATCGAAGATCGCATAGAATGTCCGTCCTTCTTTCTCTTTGCAGT
>JADDOH010018094.1:0-21731 GCA_016648135.1 Agrypnia vestita
TCCTCCCAAACCTTATTGAAAACCTAAAACAACTTTATTAATATGTTCCGTATTCATCATCCCCATACTTATATGTAACATAACATTATAAAAATTTTAAGTGTTCCTTTAACAACGCGAACATGTTTAACGAAGTACACTGTTACAAATCAGAAGAGGTGAACCCTAATATCTGTACTAGCTGTAGTAGTCATCACCAACACTGATACCCACAGAAGATGTATGTGTGTAACTGAATCAAGAATTCCTAACGTATAATTCGATTTGCTATACGACTGGAATCTATTCAAGATCCAAACGTCCAACCTTTCTACCTCAATCTAAAAGTAATGCCACGACGACGCATGAA
Organism: Agrypnia vestita; assembly: GCA_016648135.1. Classification (NCBI taxonomy): domain Eukaryota; kingdom Metazoa; phylum Arthropoda; class Insecta; order Trichoptera; family Phryganeidae; genus Agrypnia; species Agrypnia vestita. The sequence continues at coordinate 350 of JADDOH010018094.1, forward strand.
GGTGGATGAAGCTAATGATTTCGTTATGCTACTACTATTTAATCTACTAAAAATCTATTTTCAAATTTTTTTTTTTTTCAAAATCTTCCAGAAGAATTCAAAAGCTCTCCTGAAAATTTTCTTTTTTATTTTATTTTATCACTATTCAAAAGGATTTCTACATACCCCCAATGTATAGTAAAAACAATAAATGCTTAATCAATCATAGCGTTACGACTTCTCAAAACTTGAAGAAACTCACATATCGTTAATTCCGGATTTACTTTTGTATTATTTCCAAGAAGATTGCGCCCAAAACCAAAACAACCCCAATATAGATACGTACGAAATTTGAAGCAGTGAGATGTAAACATTTAACAATTATCAAGCCTGTATGTGAACCTTATGATCATTAAAGAAGCCAACTGTCCTTCTACCATATCTCATCTCTGTAGTCAAATAAGCTGTTGTTTATTTCTACTCTGCTTATAAATACGCTATATCAACGTATATTATAATATAATATATATTAATGAAGATAAAACAATTTCAATTAACGTTGCAATGAAGCGAAACAAAGGAATATATATAAAAAAAAACAACAAAGAAGTCCAATTTTTAATTATTCGTTACTAAGAGTATATATATATTGCGCTCTCTATTACCGCTTCCTATAGACTAATACTAGCGAAGGCTCAAAACTTTCTCTGATTTCAGCGTTAGATGGCGGTAGTATGACCATTTTAATTCATATGCCAGGCCGTCTTGTAAATAAAAATGGAAGTAATTCTATTCTTGTAATTCAAATCAAAATAATTTTAGATCAAAACAAGAAACTTCGTGCAACAATACGCGTCTGTGTTTATATTACGAACAAGTCTATCAATCCTGCATACAACAAAGAAATTATAATTAGTTTGAATAACCAGAACCGTATATAACTGTGTATAACAATTAAGAACATATTTAGATAATTAAAATAATTATGGACCATAATAAATCAATGAAGGAAATTATTATTTTTTTTCAATTAATTCAGCAACATTGTAGATTGACATTTTTTTTTTTTAAGGACAATTTGACGATAAAAAGGTATCTCCGAAACATGCACGTGAAAGTTATCAAATAATATAAGTAGATTTGTAAGAATACTATAATCAATTAATTTTTTTGTGTAATTATTATCTGTAAAAATTTTGCTGAATTTAAAGATCTTTTTTTTTCAAATATAGAAACCCTTTTTAATATCATAAAAGTTTTTGATTTTATATCTTCTTTTCTTTTAGATTCATATATTCTCGTGTTTATATTTTCTACTAAATTGTTATCCGGTTTTTATATTTATTTTTACTTTTATATTTTTCTGCTATTATTATTAATTACTATTGCATAACTCGTAAGCGAAAATATTTGCCACTGAACAGATTTTATCTAGCGTGGGTTAATTATTAGTTTATATTAATATAAGAAATTAAATTAAAACCGAATTTTAAGCTATCATAAACCCTCCGTGGCGCGCGCTGAAATCTGTCGCGGTGATCTGCCCGCATTCCAAGTCTATATTTCTTTGCATTTCTTCGGGCGCGACCTGTCCATATCCGCGAAGCAAACAGTCTGTTCATATACGCCCGACCGCGATAGTCAAACTTATCAAACGCTAAATGCTCAAACGTCTTGGGTCTCTGCCGCAACTTCCACGCTTGTGCCGAAACATGTCCGCTCGCGTTTTATAGGGAAACCGTCGCCGGTCTCTCTAAGACGCAGCGCTCGCAAACCCGGCGGCTTTGGCCGTGTTCGGTGGTATATTTGCGAAACACAAACACAAACGCAATAATTAAAACCATTCAAATGTGAATCGTTTGAATCTCAACTACATATTTGTTACACTGCGATCGCAAATCCCGATGGCCCAGGCCGTGACAGTGGTGTACTTGCGAGAAAACAAATGCAATAATTAAAACCTTTCAAACGTGAATCGTTTGAATCCTAACTACATATTTGTTATACTGCGATCCGCAAATCCCGATGGTCTTTTTTAGATTGTGACGGTGGCTTACTTGTGAGATCGCATTCAAACAATTATTAAAATATTTTTCAAATGTGAATCATTTGAATTCAAACCACATAAAATGAATGAGATATGAAATAAATCACATATTCTATAAAATGGAGCAATACTTTTACAAAGAAACAGGCATTCCAAAATCGAACTAATATATCACAAGGACCAAAATTACTACAATAATTTTCGTTCACAAAATATTAAATAATAAAAATGCCAACTATCTATATGACAAACAACCTAAAGAAATTTCTAATACCTAGTATCACGTTTGTCTACAAATCTCAGTACGTGGTTCACATAAATGCTCAATCTTTTTTCTTTGATGTCACGGACCGTGGTCCGCGATTGTTTAAATAAAACCGCTTTTATAATCAAATATTTTCTTTCATTTATAATATTAACTAAACCAAAATGATTTTTTTTTTTTTTTTACTATGCAAATGAGTCCAACGAATACGCTCCTGTCTGGTCACCGGCACCACTGAGATGATCCAGCTAGATAGTAGATAGAGGGGTCCTCGTCAAATGACGGTATTTTCTAGAGATGCTTTCTATTATATGAAAAATATTATACAGTCGTAAAATAATTGACGCGAGTAGTATTTATTATTATATTTTTCATTCCGATCTTATATGTGAGCGCGCTCGATCGAGCGGCAGGATGCAACCGGTCGACTTCAACCATATGATGTAGCGATACAGCTGTTAAAATTAAATATTCTATACAGAATATTTTACTACTACTAAAATTCAACATTTCATATGAAATAATGTTCTATACTATCAGAAATACTTTATACGGTAAATTAACTAAAAATATGAATTATTAACTAACATAATTATTGTGTGACAATTGCGCTTTTGAATGCAATATTAACTAAAAATATTAACTAAAAATATTTCTAACATCTTGGGTTCACAGACGAAATTGACAATACCTACTGCCCTTTGCATTTACTAAGTATATTACCTAAATAGCCACAGCTATACCATCCTGTCCGTCAGGGACGAAACATGAAACACATTCCTAAAAGTGCTACCTCTTACGCGACAAAAATACCTATTGCAGTCGGGCTATGAATATGAACTATTTCCGCCTCATAATGGCGCCTGGAACCAATACTAAAAACCTCACTAGAAATAATAAATGCGACTAAATCTCGATAAATACAATATATACTATTCGTAATACGTCGTTGAATTGGCACATGATTCGTCTAATGGATGAAGGACCCCGTTGTGTATCGTAATAACTTCAAATTCTTTTATAGGAGCAGTGTGGAAACAATTGCATAATATTACGTAATAAAAACATCTAACGAACCTAATAATCGATACATTTATGTTACAATAAAATACATACACTAGAAAGAATTCGTGTATTAGAAATAAAACATTTTCGATTTGAGACAAACCAGTAAAATCGTTCGAACGGCAAAAGGGAAAAATTCACACATATTAAATAACACTGAAATTAATAATTATAAACACTTTGTATTAGCAAATTCTTACCTTGAATGGTTTCGTTCTAGACGTGCATGAACCTGTTCATATTAATTGCGTGAGAAAATAATACATATATTTGCTATTTACGAAATACGACATTTTTGAAGCGAAACTTCTTTATAAATAAGTAGATAAGGTCTCGGGGATGGTTTGTTCGTAGGAATTTTATAACAGCCCGTGAGTTTATATAAAATAATAGTTTCTTTGAATGCTAAATTTTGTTTTTTTTAAACCCTCAGCATCTCTGCTGAGAGGGGTTGAGGCTCCGCGCCCGCCTAAACCCGGTGGCCGACTTCCTAAGTGACTAAACGGCCCCCCTTGTTCCTCCGGAACTTACTGCATCCCGAGACTCTATCTCTTCTTTACGAGATGTGATCCTGTGACGCCCTTCTTTTAGGCTTATAATTGAGAAGGCCGTACTCTTTTGGTACGAGTTTCTGATGATGTGTGTTGTCTTGAGGCGCCTTTCTTTTAGGCCGGTGTTTGAAGAATCATGTACTCTTTTGGTACGAATTGATGACGACATTAGCCTCCTTTGCGGGCATAGTCAGCGATGTTACAAATTATTGTGCAATCTCATTATGCCTTTTCAGAGCGGCGTCCCACGATTCTGCATCTTGCAACATTTACTTTGGACAAATGTTAGAGTGTTAGTAACATATTTATAATATCCCAGCTATTCCATATGAGTGAATGATTTTTATATTTATTCTGGCCCTGTCTTTCTTACAGAGGACGAAATAGAAGTTAACGTTTTCTATCAAGGTTTTACAGCATTCAAGCATGGAAATCCTTCCAAAGACATAGGGAACCTTTTTGTTGGTTTAAGTAGTTTGCGCCAGATGAGGTTAGGTGGTCGGTTTATTGACGACCCCGAGCAACAAGGAGGACCCCGCCTTTAAGGGGCCCTGCAGGGGCTTGTGCGGGTTCCACGCCCAAGTGCCGGCAATCATCCACCCCTCAGCCAGCTAGGCTAACATAAACCAGATATCCCCAATCTTTAGTTAGATCTCCCCATTCTGTCCTTTACTCGTCATTCTGAAGCCACTTATTAAGCTGAATATACCGAGGTACTCGATTCATAAAGAGTTAGTTGTAGACCGAGTGTAATGATTGCGCAATACCTACGCAATACAGTAATTATTATAATGCTACTAAGTAATTCATATAGAACTCCGTGTATTCAATTTTCAGCATAAACGGTATGAAATTCGCTTTGCATAAAAATACATCCGTTTGGAAGGAATTCTCGTACGATTTGAACCAATATCACACAAGCAATCGTGATATTTAATTACACAATTATTCCGAACTCAAATATTCCCAAAATAAATACATTTCGATAGTGAAAATAATTAACCGTAATAGATAATATAAATATGTTCCTTAGCTGTTACACAGTGGCGGTATGATCCTCTCTGGTACTGATGATTGGTAGATTCCTCCATACGTCCGGGCAGCAACTCCATCCGCAAATGATGTTCTGGAACCCAGGGCTCCGTCGGTAGTCTGTTGGGCAGCGCTCCCGCTCGCAAGTCTGGTCTCGAACTGAAGGGGGCCGAGTATATCGTGTTCGCTCCTTTTATACTCTCGATTGCACCATATCTTCGAAATCCACGCTAGTGCAGTGACTCATCCTATGAGCGATGACCTCACCGCCGGCGCTCGCCATTGGCCGGATTCAGTCATCAGGACGGTTGCCTCCGGCTCAACCCGTCGAAGGCAAAGCGCGCCTGTGATTGGTCCGTTTCGTTAAAATAATAGTTAAGCACCCGCTACACGCGAGACTTACTGTTCTGATTCATAAATAATAAAGGCTCGTTCGCACCTACTCACAAGGTCGAGTCTATTAGGATTGGCAAACGATATTAATTTAACACAGAATTATATCTATGGTATAATAAAGATCTAAGAAATATTACTTGTATAGCTGAATATTCAATATTTTGTTAGCCTCTTGTAATACATAGAATCTTAAGAAGAAATATATCAGGCTTTTACTTTTAAACGATCCCAAACAGAAGAAATATATTTTTGATGTCCATACTTGACTTTTTTGAATATTATTATTTTAAGATTTTCTAAATTTATTAAATCTATCTCTATGTCGACCATCACAACACCACATACAGACAATTCGGTAACTTATTGAAAAGGCAACAGAATATAATATCACTATCCATATGGCCTTTATTGATTATAAAAAGGCATTCGATTCAATTGAGACGTGGGCGATCACAAAAACGCTCGAAAATGCACGAATCGACTGAAGATATACGAGACTAATAAAATACGTATATGAAAATGCAATCATGAGCGTGACAATAGACGAAGACACGAAGACAGAAAGCTTCAAATCGAAAAAGGTGTACGACAAGGTGATAATATCTCACCAAAGCTCTTTACACTTGCCTTGGAAGACATTTTCAAAAACCTATATTGGAAAAATAAAGGAGTAAAAATAAACGGCCCCTATCCGAGCCACCTCAGGTTTGCAGATGATATAGTGATTGCTAGCAATAATGCAAGACAATTGGAATATATGACCAGAGAATTGAAAGAAGACTCGAAAGCAACAGGTTTGGAAATGATCATACACAAATTCATAATAAACAATTGGAAAATAGACACAGTTGACGAATATGTGTACCTTGGTCATAAAATAAAGCTGGGAAAAGAAAACCAAACAGAGAACTACCAAGAAGAATAGATCTGGGCTGGGCAGCATATGATAAATTGAAACACTTGTTTGAAAATAAAAAATCCCAGTATGCCTGAAAAGAAAAATGTTCGATACATGTATCCTATCGATATTGACATACGGCCTAGAAACAGCAACATTAACAGAAAAAATCATACATAAATTAAAATGTACACTAGGGTGGAGCGAAATTTTATTTTTCGTTTGTTAGTGATCTAACAGTGAAAAGTTGGTGGCTTTTAGACTTAAATTAAGCCACGGAAAATATTATTTTATTTGGTTTATATTAATAGCCTCCTCAACTCATCTAATTATTGAATAAAGTTGGTTTTTAGGCTCTATTTTGACGCCATGTAAATGTATAAAATTTTAATAGACAGACCTAGTTTACTTCACTAAATTATTGCAACTATAGTTTATTTTCAAAACAAAATGAAAAAAATGCATGATCTTATGTTGATAATTTATAATAAGGGGAGTAAGGGAGTGCGGGAGAGGACGGTTAGCAACTCTCTTGTCGCGTCGTCAGTTGTCAGTGAGCTATTGTTTTTCGCTTGCGTTACACGCTCGCTCGCCTATTTGATAAATAAGCTTAATTTTTATTTCTTTACAAATATGCGGAGAACTCGAAGTACATTTAAATGTCCTCTTTGGTAATGTTTGTGAGATAAAAGAGAATTTTCTACCCATTTATAAAGATATCATGAAATAATAAGAATGAACGAGATATCAACTTAAGTTGCAATTGAGCCCACACTTTCAGAAATGGCAAATATTATAGTGACATCCAGAATTGAAAATATATAGGGAACTGCAACTATTCCGATAGTTACACGCACAAGGTTCATACAGATGTTAAAAACATATCATTTAAAATACAAAAACTACTCAAGTCCATCAAAAGGAATCTAACTCTTCCAGGAAAAGTTATAAAGGTTTTCGGCAAAGCAGTAAGTAAATTTTTGATATTGCAGCATGCAAGGATAAAAAATTCGCTTAATATATCTATCTAATTAATAAAAAGGTTCCTAAATAAGACTAAACTTTTTAAATTTATCAAAGAACCTCTCGGAGTATGATAATAGGCAGAATCGATGTAACCGTTGCGAAGAAGTTGCAAAAGACCCTAAAGAGGAAACAGGAACGGGAGAACCGCTCAACTACAGCCTTAAATACTTCGTCACCTGTTTGAAAAGTACTTCTTAGGCATCGTCAACGTCCGAAAGGCTTAGAAGTTAAAATAATTTCATAAACACCATAAGCGAAGTATGGCGGTATTATAAGACTGCTTGAAAAAAGGCCACAAAACGGCTCAAGTGGATAATTTGTTTACTTCACATGAACTAACTTCCTTTTCATCTTGATGGGTATACGTCGGGGCCAAAGTTTTACACTGGGCCATTGGGGAAAGTACTTGAGACCTGTGAACAATTGCCTGTTAAAAATTTCAGCGCATTGAAGGATTGCTACCAGAAATGGCCCAAGATTTGAGTACAGATGAACAGTACTTGCACAAGATTGTCTCAGCCATACTCTCAGGTGATTTTCCAGAAAATCTGACACATAAATTTTTAGGCAAAATGTCGTATGCCCATTGGGTCACACGTATTAATTGAGTACTAAGTTTGTATGTAACAATAGAGACACCACCTGAAAATTTGACAATTATTGCTACATTTGTTGTAAAAGTGTACGTGTCAACTTGGTTTAACTTTAAAAATAAACCATCATTAAAATATGGCACACGGCATCTTTTTAACATAATTATGGGCTCCAGGTATCTACTAGAAGATCTAAAAAAGGGTATCGATCCTGTCACTCAACGCAAAAGCTATTTTGCACATCCCGAGAGCATTCTTCATGCAATAATAACTGATGACACATTCGAGAACTGGTAGCCTGGCGCATATTAAAGGCACGCAGTATGCCTCAAACAACACCGAGGTTGTTTGATGTGCCATCTGTAAATTTCAATACTTCAACGTATATTGATTTGATAAATTGGCAGGAAATATTAACTGAACCACCGATTACGAAACACTTGTCTGAATAAAAAAATCAGTATATCGTTGAATAAGGTGGTGAGGGTGAACTGTTATTTTTAAGGCTTTCATAACATATTCAGGATGTTGAATGGATTTTAAAGATAACAAAAGAAGCAACCACTTTTCAATGCACAAAAAAGTCACGATTAGGAGCAATGAAAGCTAAACTGGAATCACGAAACGTAATGACTAAATTTGAGACAAAAAGAGATTTTCGAGCATATTGATTGTTTGTTTTTATAATATTATTATTTTAATTTGTTGACATTTTTGATTACAGAGTAATTATAAATATCTGAATTATATATTATGTATCATTTATTACACATTTACTATTATATTAAGGTCAATATTTAACCATTACTATACCAAACTTTTTTCATTAAATTTAAATTTTTGAGGTTAGTGCGGACGCAAAAGACGTTCACCAAATCAATTGAAAAATAATATTAATATTTATTTTAATATAAGGCACCAATTCTTCTCCTATTACAACTTTAAATAACAAAAAAAATATATGTACATCCGTGCTCCACTCTAATGTATGGAAAAAAAGGCGTGAGCCTTTCGAGATAAAATCAGAAATGAAGAAATAAGACGCCGAACAAAAGTTTCCGATATTATGGACCATATTGCGAAACTAAAATGGCAGTGGGCTGGACGTATGGCTTGACAGGAGGATACTAGATGGGTACCTAGAATCCTACAGTGGAGGCCCTGGACGAAAAGTAGAAGCATCGGAAGACCTCCCAAAAGGTGGTCTGATGACATCGTCCAGCAAGCAGGAAGAACCTGGTTGCGAAGGGTTAGAAACAGAGATGACTGGAAGAAAATGGAAGAGGCCGATATCCAGCAGTGGAGGGAAAAAAGCTAAGGAAGAAGAGGAAGAATATTATAACATTACGACTTTGTAACACTATTTATATAATTAACAAGAAAACACTCGGTACTTTAATTTATTTATAATTTACATATATAGATAGTAAGTGCTGCTCTTCCCGAAACTATCGGGGGAAAATAATCCAAATATTGTGTGTATTATACAAACATATTTTTTTTAAACTATAGAAAAAGAGACTTCGGTTATCGAATTTACTACATATACTTATGTATACACCAGAACTCCGAGGCGCAAGAGCAAAGTTTTTTACCATTTCAATTTGTAACACAGAATATATTTTTTTTGTATTCTCATATCAATATTATTATATAAGATGTCTCTTAGCATGTAGCGACAACTTCGGGAAGTCTTCTTTATTTGTATAATTTTTTATTAGAAAATATACTTTACACAAAAGTCGACAGTTACAAAAACCTACTTAGACTGTTAAATTAAATTGAAAAGTTAAAAAAGAAAACATTTTTTTAACACAGTAAGCCAAAATTGATTTTCTCACTATAGGAGAATTAATAAAAAAAATAGGGATGCAAACAAGGAAAAATGTCACACTGGATCATTAGTCTTAACTCCCTGGCCAACAAGCTTCAAATAGCATTAAAAATAATGAATAAATATAATAGGCAGATCTCACCAGTGGATATATACAATATATATCCACTTTTGTACGCGTATTTTTATCTTAATTTTAAGATAATAAAACAAAATAATTATGAGACAAAAACTTTTTTTTAAAGATTGTATTTTATATTATTTAAGCACAACAGTCAAGTACATCGTATTAAAATTATGTACAAGTATTTTAAATCCAATAAACAATAAAATATATTATAAACATAGAGTTCCTACTGAGCTAGAAATAATAACTATAAAAATTTTTCATACATACTTGACTAAAAATCAATTAATTATACCTACTAAAGAGAGTAATGGCTATTTGAAGAATTAAAAAAAAAGATTAACTTTCAATATGTTTTCAAATCAGGTTGTAGTTAAAGGATTTAGAGGCACATGGCTAAACCTATCAGGGTTAAGTCATTTCCTATGACACATTCATTCTAACGCCGTGATCAATTAATATGAAATAATGTGAACTTCTTGTCTGGAGGGAGACCTTGATCTGTTGAATGTGATCTACGAGCGCGGTCCATGTGGCTGGACCGGTCCGCCGGGCGCGTGACGCGGGTGTGATTTAGTGATTTAGTGCTAACAACTGCATTCTTTTTCATTGATATATTTTTTGAAAATCACGATTTTTACGGCACGCCCCTGACCGGAAAGCTTTGAAAATAAATTGAACTAAAATGTTGAAACATTCCAGTCATAAATAAATAAGTATTATTATTGCTTTTTGAAATTAAAATCTGACTGCCAGCGCAGTTTAATGATTTAATTCAGTTATTTTTTTCGAGAATCGCGTTTTATTGGCAGCCTAGGAACACCAAACAAGAGTATGAAAAATTCATTAATTTTTATAGGTACCTGCTCTTGTTCGGTGTTTCTAGGCTGCCTATATAATCGCTCATATATTGAAAAATGTACGATCGTTTTTTAACAATGATAATTCCATGTTTTGTATGAAATAAGAATACTTACATATTCATTAAAATATTATCATAAAAATAATGTAAATAATGGAGCCGGATAAATGTATTCGACGGTTAGGTCACTTGTTTATTCTCTGTCTTGCCTTGTAATTTTACCAATATAATTTTACACTAATAGTAAAACAATCGGCTATATCTAATTGCTCATTACTAGGCTAAGTGGGCAGCTTTATAATTCAGATAAAATTTACAATTAATATTATTTTGATAAAATGCTTCAAAAATACACAAAATCGGCAATTGTGATATTTACACTATTTGCCAGATTTTGGTCCTGCCTCTCACAATCACCTTTAAATAGTACTTTTTCATAAAAATATTAATAGCTTATATCAAGCTTAAAATAATAAGCAGTAACGTCAAAATTTTCGGTAAAAAAATTGACACATATTGTTAAAATCAAAAAACAAAAAAATATCTGTGTGCCCTCTTCTTTATTCATATTTTTGCATTCCTCCTCTGGACATACTGTTGACTTGCATTCATCTTTCCACGCTGATCTCTAGTCATATTTTGAATTCTCCGACTGCATTCCTCCATTTACGTTGCTAAAAACTTATGCGTCAAAATATTCACTTTACGTTTCAACGTTTGAGACATATCAACTTAACATAGAAATGAATATTCACGACTGTTAATCACTGTTAGGTTCGATTACTTCAATTTCAAGTCATTTGCGTTTATTGTAAAAAAATTGATTTATTTGAGTTTGACACATCATCTTAACCAATAATCACCATAGTTATTGACATTTATTGATAACACATTAAAAATTTGTTTGCCAGGAGAAAAAATAAAATTGTTTGAAAAAAATAGACATATCGACAGATTATATTATTTTATTAAATGTGACTTGAAAATTAAATATTGTATTTTTTTTTATTTCATTCCAAACCAAATTTACATACATATATTTACATAACATTAAATATATCCCCTTAGATATCACCTTCTGTGGAAAGAATTAAAATTACCCACCTTCATCGTATTTAATGGAAAATGGTTTAAGCGCAGTAATACGTGTGTAAAAAAATCACGAAATCAATTACAAATAAGCGTCAGAAGAGATTTGAGATTGTATTTTACTAAACTTGTAAACTTGAACCGAATTTTACGAAATTGGTGCAATCACATGAGACTCAAAGATTTCATAAAACTTTTTTATATTTTTTAATAAAAATGTCATATTTCATAATGAATTATTTACTTTTATTATTGAAATAATATAAAAGTGTTGTATGTAACGTTAATATTAGGTCCTTACATATGAAATTGACGTTTTGCCGTACTGGCAAATTTGATCTCAAATATCTTCTCTTTGGTTAGGAATTCCAAATCCAAATTTATACAGCTATTTACTCATGTATTTGTGTTTTGAAAATTATAATTCATTTGTTTTTTCCTCAATTGTTTTTTTCTTTGCGTCACTCAGTTTACAAAATGAAAAACTTGAAATATCGCGTTATTTACGAGTACGAGTCCCACCGTGGCACCAGTGCTGCAGAAACGGCTCGAAGGATTAATGATGTGTATGGCGACGGTGCCGCAAAAGAAAACACAGTGCGTTTTTGGTTCCAACGTTTTCGTTCTGGAAATTTCGACCTGCAGAACAAGCCCCGTGGACGGCCGGAGACCAAAGTTGATAATGAAGAATTGAAGGCTATTGTGGAAGCGGATCCATCGCAAACCACATCCGAGTTAGCTGCAGGCTGCGGTGTTAGTGATAAAACTGTTTTAATCCACTTGAAGCAAATTGGTAAGGTGAAAAAGCTTGAAAGGTGGGTACCTCACGAATTGAGTGAAGCAAATCAACAAACGCGCGTTGACTGCTGCGTTGCATTACTCAACCGGCACAATAATGAAGGGATTTTAAATCGAATCATTACCTGTGATGAAAAGTGGATCCTGTACGATAATCGGAAGCGCTCATCGCAATGGCTGAACCCTGCCGAACCAGCCAAACCATGCCCCAAGCGAAAATTGACTCCAAAAAAGTTACTTGTGAGCGTTTGGTGGACTAGTGCTGGTGTCGTTCACTACAGCTTTCTTAAATCTGGCCAGACGATTACGGCAGATGTCTATTGTCAGCAACTGCAAACCATGATGGAAAAGCTAGCTGCTAAACAACCGAGGCTGGTTAATCGCTCTAGGCCACTGCTGCTTCATGATAACGCTAGACCACATACTGCACAACAGACGGCTACAAAATTAGAGGAGCTTCAATTGGAATGTCTAAGACATCCACCGTACTCTCCGGACCTTGCTCCAAGAGATTACCAGTTTTTTTGAAATTTGGATAACTTCTTGCAAAGGAAAAAATTCAACTCCGATGGGGCAGTCCAAACCGCCTTCAAAGATTTTATTGATTCCTGTCCGAATGGTTTTTTCAGTAAAGGGATCGATGAACTACCTATGAGATGGCAAAAGTGCATAGATAGCAATGGTACATACTTTGATTAAATAAATATATTATAATAAAAAAAATCGGCTTTATGTTCCTCCCATACTAAACGCCAATTTCATATGTAAGGACCTAATATTACATAAAAGGTAATAAATACATCGTGTTTATTAAAATAATCGCGTATTATATTTGTATTTTCTCTCTCTCTCTCTCTCTCTCTCTCTCTCTCTCTCTCTATATATATATATATATATATATATATCTTGTGTAGTAGGAAATCAATTGAATTAATTAAATACATATCATATAGAGAATAATGTAATTTTGTTGTTCAGTTGTATCAAGTTGGATTATAGTAAAAGTTCATTTTAAGTATAGATTATTACGGAAACGAGTTTGTTTGATTGGTGGAGAAAGCAAAAATCTGTTAAAAAAACTATTACTTTAATCCAACTCGATACAACCGGACCTAAGAAACACTACCCTAGACTAAGCCGAAAGTAACATACTAACAACTAGATAAATAGCTACATATACTCTATGAAGATAGATTGGTCTTGATCGGTTAATGAGTACGGAGCATTGTAGGAAAACACTAATGCGCCATGACGAGACCTCGAGTCCCCAACTCCTACAAAAACGGGACAGTAGAAATGATGATGACGAGACTATGCATTTTTTTTAAAATAGAGATGTGAAAACGGAAAACGTGTCGTATCAAAATTCTTTAATTTATTTGTTTCTATTATTATTTTCAAACAAAGATAAACAGTTGTGCTATGCTTGCTATGTTGCTGGTCTCTTAAATTGGGAGTCGAATCGCCAACCTACAATAGTCTTAAACACTAGGCAAATAAGATATTCGAATAAGATTGATCGATTAATCGTAATCTTATTCAGAAAATTTAAAAGAGTACTAGTAGTATCGTTTTATTACTTCGTTTATTAGAGAAATTAAAGGCATAGATATATGTACGTGTAATTTTATCTACCAAGAATTTTTCAGAGGTGACGTGTGCATTCTGTAAAAAACTTTTGATACAATTTAGGCAATTAATCACGTGTTCAGATGTTTTGCCTAGATATATCTGCCCAGATGCCTGATTGCTAGACAATGTATGCGTTTTCCTAGCACATTTATCTATGAAAGAATTAAGTTCGTCATACGAGCCGCGAGCACAGTCGTGACATCTAGCGGAAGGCGTAAAAAGTGGCCTTCGTACGCGAGTATTTTAGACTCGGTTAAACAAAAAACTCAATTCAATTACAATTCACAATTAAATGTTCGTATCACGCTAACTTACGAAAAATTCGTTTTGCTGTTTTTGATTAAGAGATTTCAATGACCTTTACCTTTACCTGTCAAGAAGCACCAAAATGAAATTTCAAGTGCCAAAACCTTGACATGCAAAAAGAGCAAAAAGCACTTGAATGGCCCAAAATATTACACAATATAGATGATTTTTTAATGAGAGGTAATGGGACGATGGATGGAAGAAATCCGTAATATGAATCGTGATTCTTAGTCACCACTTGTGAGTGAATTGTTTAGCAACCTAAGGTAGAGTGAAGCATGAACAAATTAGCGGGGAATGTAATCTATTTGAAGCGTAGTCAATAGAATTATAAATGGGTTGCTATGATTTTTGGACACCTAAAAATTTTAATATGAAGATTAATTATTTATTAAATACTAATCGCACTACATTCAAACACTAAATATACAATACACATAAATGTACATGTAAAATATACTTAAATGCAAAAATAGATGATATTAGAGCGTGCTCAAGACACTTGTAATTAGGATAATGGGCATAGTCTTCATTTATAATATTTTATTATTATAGTATCATGTACCTATTATCCTGTTAGTGTCTCCACTAAAAAAAAGATGATATGGATAATATTACATATATGTAATCGAGGCGAGATGACGTTGGAGGCAACTCGAAGAGAGGCAACGCAAAATATGTCATAATCAGGCTAAACAGATGTGGAGAATAACCGTTAAAAGTTTGCAACAGTAGACCAGCATTCATGACAAAATGTATGTAAAACTCACTATAACCCGTCAAAAATGATGAGCTTTTTGTGTTTGAATTTTATCCTAAATTAGTTACTTTTATGTGATAGTAAACAATTTTTTTTACATTAACATCATACATTAAAATATGAATGAACCAATTGTTTCTATTAATCCAAAAGACCTCTATAATTGCTGAAATTCTATTAGGTGTACAAATAAGTTTCCGTTTTTCATCACCATCAAGTTGACAAAAGTTGGCCACCAGTAAGTTATGGTTAAAATTGTCAGATGTAAAACATTATTATCGTAAGGTTGGACATCTGTCAACAACGTAAACTTGAAATATTAGTGATTTTTCATCAATATAGTATATTCTTTTGCATACGAAAACGTCGAGTTTTGAACCGCATAAGCGTCATTTGCGGTAACTTTTGATTTACTTCTTCAATTTGAAGAAATCTGCAGCTGAGGCGCATCGATTGCTTGTAGAAGCATATGGTGGGGCTGCCTTAAGTGAGAGAAGTTTTCGTGAGTGTTATCAAAAGTTTAAGAATGGTGAATTTGACATCGAAGACAAATAACGTAGCGGAATGCTGAAAGTGTACGAAGACGCGGAATTGGAAGCATTATTGGATCAAGATTCGTGCCAAACGCAAGAACAACTTGCACTTACATTAGGAGTTACTCAACAAGCAATTTCTCATCAGTTGAAATCATTTGGAATGTTCAAGTTTACTGGGGTATTATGCCGTGTTGTTACGACCTTTTGGGCCGACGTTTCGGATCCCATTGCAGGGTCCATCATCAGTGCTGATGTATTGTTGTGAGTGATGGTGTTGTGGTTAAGTATCGGCTTGCAATACCGTGCCTCAGTCATGATGTGTTGTATTGTGTTGTGTGTATGATTCATCTGTTGTCTGATCACTATCTCTGCGGAGTCTGCGACGAGAATCACTTTGATGCGCCGGATACCAAGATGTTTTTAATTTGAGACCACCAGCTCTATTGATATTTATCGGGTGCTTGTAGATTTCTAGTGCTTTCTTGATAAGACGCGTATGGTGACTCTTAGGCTTTCCAAGGATTTTCGGTTCGAATGCAAAATGATGGCCGGTATCCAGAAAATGCTCAGCCAGTGCTGATTTTTCTGGACGACCGAGTTTGCATGCCCGTTTGTGCTCGTTGACCCTTTTGGAAATTGTGCGCGCTGTTTGTCCCACGTATACTTTATCGCAGTCTTGAAAATCGAATCTATACACACCGTCTGTTTCTCGTCGGCCCGAAAGGCCCAAAAGGTCGTAACAATACGGTATAATACCCCAGTAAACACAAACTTGAAGATTCTGAATGGCCGTGAAAACCTAAGAACATTCATTAGGAATGATTCAAAAATAAGGGAATTGGGTTCCATATGAACTGACGCTGAGAAACGTTGAACGCCGATTTTTGACATGTGAGATTCTACTTGCCAGACATAAAAGAATAGGTTTTCTGCACCATATGGTATACTGGTGGTGAAGAATGGATCCACTATGATAATCTAAAAAGAAAGAAATCATGAGGACCACCCGACCATGCTTTAACATCTACAGTTAAGACAAATATTCATAGAAAAAAAACACTTGTGTATTTGCTAGGATCAGCTTGGTGTCGTGTATGTATGAGTTACTCAAACTTAAAAAGGGGAATGAATTGAAATGAGGAAATAAGGATAAAAATATTTTTGTTCGCTCCATCCTGATGTAACATTTTCTAACTTGGCAGAAGCTCGATCGTACGGAAAGTGTTAACATTAAATGAAAAATACACAAATAACTATTAGATCCCTTAATTTACGGGAGCTGGGGATGAAACACGCCTTCATTTACCATAAATTTCAGAAATTCTTTCGCCGGCGTTTAAAAATTGTTCTCGAGTCTTAAATAAAGTCATAAACTCACATTGTTGACTTCTCCGTGTAGCCTTAGCGGGGAATACGATTATTCCGGCAATAACCTTCGGCGCATTAATAGTGGGCCCGCCTCGCGTAGCACCGGAATTATGGCGGAATAAATTCAGTCCACAGTGCTAAGAAATTTATGACATGATTAAAGACGCCTCATAATGGGATGTTGAATTTATTCATTGTAGCGGGAAATTCCACGCTTTATAGTGTGTGAAAATGGAAAGCATCGAAAGGGAAATTTACTAAACAGCCAAGTTCTATCGCAGACTTTGTCGTTATGCAACAATCCTAAGGGGTGACTTGTTGGCCTATTGCAAAAGAATACCCTTAGGTGCTTTTTTAGTCGGGGAGGATTTCGGGGATCGCGTAGATACCTATGTACATTCCGCATTGGATATATATATATATATATTACGACGTGAAGTTCTGTTGCTCCCAACAGAACTCCTCGTCGCCACCAGCTTCGCTCAGTCGGAAAAGAATCGGACTCACCTTACTTCCACAATTTAAACTCAGGGTACTTCCGGTGTCGCGCACATCGCACTTCAGCGTCTCTCCCTTTAACTTATTTTAAGTTGCAACAGTTCAATGACTAGGGTAATACAACGAAACATTATTTAGATGAAGGGGAATTTATTCAAATTAATTTTAAACAGAATTTAATAATGCCACAGAAGGTGACAATTTTTTTTATGAAGTGTTTTTGGGAATTTTACACATTGAAACCCTTTTCTTTACAATAAATTGAAGCGAAGATTTAATTTACCACGCCTCGACATCAGCGCTAGCGGCCGCGTCATACATGGAGGGAAAAGACAGTGGAACTAAATCCTTTTATACTACTTGCGGTGACACAGCGCAGGTGTCGGGGCGTGGTATTCACAATCTGCAAATTAATGAACATTTGGACAAAATATCTATATCACATTTAAAACAATGAAGCCACAATAGTCTGGCACAAACACCGCTTCCGCACGTGCTTAGCAATGTTCCTTTTTTCTAAAACCGCTCGACCTGATGCACATGTTCTTGTATTTACGGAGTCAGATAACACGCAGCTCGCTCCAGGCGTGATGTGAAATTGATTAATAGAGAGAATTTGAATACCAGGCAAGTCGTGGTCTTTATTTTGCTGGCCTCGCATCTGAGGAGGATTGCTCCCTTAAGGGTCCAGAGAACAACCCCACCCCGAGACTTTGGGCGGCCGATGCAGATGATTACCGGAACATCACCTCTGCAGCTGCCCCCCAGGCGTTGCAATGGATCCACCTTTCACTCCATGCTGCGTCACCTGGCCATGGCGCGAAGCGCTCCCGTGGAAAAACCCTCTATTAAGACGAAAGACATTATTAACAACCAATCATGTAATTTCACATGTTATCTTTATGCCACTTCAAATTGCGTCTCTCGGAATGAGCTTACCTATTAACACGAGGGTTCACAGAAAGGCTCACATCTCGCTTGCTCAAGTGTCAGATTCCGAATGCCATTTTGTAATCTCGTCCCCGCCGTTCGCGACCGCTGTGAAACTATCTGCAGTAGACCAAAGACATTATTCTGTTCCATAGAGTGCTTGCGGTACCTACGCGGTTAGAAATCAATTTTTGGTGCAGATCGTTGGTGCGGGGATCGATAAATTCATTTTTTCAGAGGTTTCGCGAAGAGGTGTGACGAACAAAGGTTGCTACGTCACAATATATATATATATATATATATATATAACAACCAATAAACATCACAAAACTAATCAAAATCAGCAACACAACTTGTTCCTGAAGGGAACACGTAAAGATAGGGGGTGATTCCACCACCCTACGGTCAGGTCAACCTGATGCAACCGATAACGCAGATTCTCAGACGAAAACGAGATCGTAAAAAATTTTGCTGAGAATCTTAGAGCGATCCAATGGTTGAAGCAGGAGTTGAATAGAGAAGAAGAGAAAGTCGCAAGTAGATCTGGAGGTGAACGCAGGAGCAGAACTGATTTCTGAATTCCTGCGCCACGTAATTTATTCGGAAAAATTATCAGGGCCCTCACGCTCAGGCGCATTTTCAATAACCAGTCAGAGGTCGGCATTTCGGGAACCGACGACACCGACCTCTGTCTGATGGCGGGATCACCACTCTTAATTCGAGTCGCAGCTTGTAACGTATCTACCTGTACACCTAAGCTAAATACCTAACTATAAAGTTTAATAATATAAGTTTTACGAAAAGCCCAAAGCTCGAGACTTTAAGCTACCGCATCGAGCTTTATTACAACTTTTGAGACTTTTAAGCACACACTTTATGCTTTAAGCTACTAGATAAAACTTAAGTCAAACTTGGAACTTCGGAAGTATATTTACATGAAAGCTAATATTATTTTTTTTTGTTAAGAATTTATATTTTCAAAATTGGCCAGTCGTGATCTATCTAGTGGTTAGGAAAATTCCCCCTCCGTTGTGTCCTAGCTATCCAAAATTCTTTTGATATGTGGTGAGATTCGTAAACTTATTAACGCGACTAGACTAATATAGGTCGAATTCTTACCTAACTATGGAAATAACAAACGCACGTAACCAATCCGTATTCGTCCTTCTAGAAACCGCTCCAGAACTCTACAGTTTCGCCTATATGAGAGATAGCCGATATCGTCCACGTCCGGAGTTGGCCTAAAAGCCAATTATATGCGGCGTAGCCTAGGAATAAACGCTAGTAGCAAAACTCCCTTACATTGAACCGCCATAACTATAATACCATCGGGGTTAAAATACTGTAATATAAAACAATACAATCGTTGCCAAGTTAACGGCATACGTTAAAGATTCCGCCCGCTTTGATTATCAACTTTTCAAAATAGCAGCTTAGAACAGTGTTAGCGCAACCACACACGGTACCCATCTACGACAGATTTACAAGATATAATAGCATACGTTATATTCAAAACACAAGTAAGAAACCTACCGATAGCGCGTCTCACGTTGTCCAATCTGCTCAATCTGTTCACAGTACATAGTAGGGGAAGACAAACATATTCCATATTCACAACAACTAGGCGCAACAGAGGCTCAGGGCAAGCTTTGTCTGACATTATCGCAGCCCGAGATTCTAAGGGAATGGAAGATACAGATTTGTAAGTGAAATTTAAGAAGTGTCTAACCACTTCTGTTCAAACGTGGATTTTAGATGCCCCCCCCCCCCTGTAGGGGGGAGGGGGATGCGGCCCCAGAGCATCGCCGCATCCGGTGGTTAACTCCTGTTTAGACATAACCTCCCACACTAAGCTGCAGACCAAGATCAAGCCGAGACTCTATTGCTCCTGCTGGAATCCCCCGAAGTCCTCGCTTCCCGGCGACAAACATATCAGGAAGAAATCCCGCGTCTGATATTAAGGGTTGTATATTATCCCGCGGGGCAGTCAAATTGACTGGTGTATAATGATGAGGATCCCACGTTGCGGCTACATGAGCCGGATTATTATGATGTTTACTGCTGATTAAAGGGCTGAATGAACTAACTGGGTGACTGGAAAAGACTCTCCCTTGAGCGCGTCAGTCAGAGCCATGTTAGCATCGCCAAATATAGTTGATGTGATTGATCCCACGGTGTAGTCTTATCGACTAGAGATATTAAATGATGGTAAAACAGCATGATTATTACAGATGATTGTGAAGTTCCTGATATGTTTCTCGCTGGCCGGGAAGGGAGAACCCCGAAGGTCTCTGTATACAGCAAGTTAGAAAAGGTGGTGAATGATGAGAATGATGATGTTAGTAATGCCATCGTGCTCCTGAATGCGGTCCCGATCTTAAAGTTGATTGTTAAACTGCTGACAGATCTCGTTCATTAAAGCGGTCCCGAGCATAAGTATTGATTGTCGAACTGCTACCTGCATCTTATAATTTCTCGTTCATGAGGAACGTCCTATCTCGTCCTTGAGTACGGAGTTATTACATTCACATACATTCACAACCAGGGCTCGAGCTCGTCGCACCAAGGGGACTGAAAAGACGTGAGAGGTTCTTCCCCTTAGATGTTAAAGGGGTAACCGCATCAAGACCTTCAGACCATCCTGTAATTCTTGGCTTTAAAACCCAGTCACAACCGGGTAGATACAGTTAAGATGGCCCTACCTAGTCCCTGACCTAAGGTGTCTCCCCAATCTAATCAGACTCCGTAGCCGAGACCGCGCGCTCCGACATTCGACCCTGTCTTGCCACG
>JADDOH010018095.1:0-21620 GCA_016648135.1 Agrypnia vestita
AAATTCGAAAGATGCAGCACATTCTCGAAAGTGTATTCACGATAAACATAAAGCTAGGTTTACTTATTTAATGAAAATACATTTTATTGTGAAAATACAATTTTAGCGCATAGGTAGTTTTTTGATATTTAGAAGAAATTGGATAAATATTTTTAAAAAAAATTGGTTACCACTTGGATAATAAGAACTTTCGCCTTCTCAAATCGTTAACAAAGCGAATTGAAACCGCAACTCCCAGTCATGGAAATATTCCGAGTACCTACGTACCTAGGTGGTAATTTAATTTTGTTATATAGTAAGATAATTTATATAGGACATAATTATATATATCGATAGTCACTATATAATATGAAACATTAATAATAATTACTTAAATCGACGATTTATATTTTTTTTTGTTTGTTATTAAACTTAATTGAGTATATGGGGTAATATTTCAGTTTATTTAAAAATGTATTAATTATAAACCTCAAAATAACTCCCATGAACTAATGCTACGCAATGTTGATTTTATAACAAATTCACAGTTTAACGCGTTAGCAATCAAAATCGTGTAGTCGTGACGTACCTTAAATGGTATTTCGATCTAAAGTCTGAAATGTAAATATAAGAAAAATGATAAATACATAAATAAAACAAATTAAAAAAAAGTAATTACATCACCCCTGGAGCCTGAAATATAGGAAGAAATTTGGTGTTTATTACAAGGAGATAATAAATTATTTAAGTATTATTTATTGCTCCTTTAAAAAAAGTATTTTGGTAACTATATTATTTTTGTAAAATTTTTGAAAAAAAAAATAGCTGCCTCATGATGTTCATGATGATGTCTATTTTTGTGGAGCTCTTCCGCAGTGACTTAGATGCAACATTTTCCGGTACAGGTTTGTTCAGGAAAGAGAAGAAGTTCCTGCTCTCGTTGAAAAATTAAATATCTATAAAACGGCATTTTCGATTCGGAAAAAAATATGAAATTAGTAGCAGTTTAAAAAAACTTTTTTTTTGAATGACCGTTTTTATATTATAGTAATAAATACATGACCTTCTTCCATGTTTCGGACAAACATGCACCAGATAATGTTTCGTATCAGTCACGGTAGAGGAGCTCCACAGGAATGGACATAACGTGGCCAATTTTTTCAAAAATTTTCCAATAAAATAATAATTTAACATATTCCTAATAAATAACATCACAAAAATTATGACTTTGTAAAAAATTGCTTAATTTCTACCTAAATTTGAGGCTTCCAGGGTGGTCCCCCATCTCAGTCACAGCGGTGGAGCTCCACAGGAATGGACAAGACGTGGCATTTTTTTCAAAAATTTTCCAATAATACAATAGTTTAACATGTACCTAATAAATGACTTGAAAAAATGATCACCTCTTAAAAAATCACCTAATTTCTGCATAAACTTCAGGCTTCCGGGATGATCCCCTCAACACCCGTCTCGCGCGTGCTCCGCGATTAAATCAGTAACACGGGGTAGGTACGTTACGTGCCGCCGGCGTATTCTGCGAATCGAATTATTGTTTTCCGCGCCGAACTCATCGGCATTACAAATTTACTTCTCGACAAATCGCAGTAGGATCTGCAAATTTGTTTGGGTTCACGGTGTCGATGGCGGGCGGCCCGCTTTACGTACTTTAATAATGCAGCCCCGCCCGTCGCTCGTCGCCGGCAATCACGGGACGGGTTAATTTGGTAATGTGTTACACGGCGGAAAATTTTAATATCCCCGCTCGAACGTCGGTCGCCCGTGCACAATAAACCGTAGCGCTTTCTTTAATAATAACCTAGTGGCTTTAGGGCTTCGTTAAGGCGAGCTACCCCGCCGAAAGCTCCTTCGGCTTACGTTTCATTGACTGCGAACGGAAATGTGTTTCTAACATATTGTTGGTTAACGTCAATTTTGGCCGGTGTAAAACTATTCTAAAACAAATTTATAATTAACCTTTTTTAACCTCTTGAACTTATTTATTGTAACCTCAGCTTCACCAAACAAAATATCCTTCATGAGGGTTTTTTGTCATCCTTAACTAACCTAACCCTTTACGCAATTATTTATTAAAAAAAATACTATTTATCAATATTAAATATAAAAATTTATATATAATATAATTATATGCAATAAGGGTGTCTTCCACGACAGTTTTGTTACTAGCTATATCTTGTAGATAGTAATTAAACGTTCATTCAATTAAGAATAGAAAATATTTCTTACAATTTAGAGAAATCCTAACAGATAAGCAACATCGAACTTAAAACGTTAGATCACCACCACGGACATACGGAATATTAAAAATTCATATGAATTTGATGCAAGTCAAATTAATTGACAAAAACCAAACAAAAGTATTTTTCACGTTTCTGCAAGATTTTAATAATTTTATTTGACTTATATCAAAGCGAATGAATTTTTAGTATCTGTACCTACAAAACTTAATGTCTGTCTTTCTGTTCTCTATAAAAATCTACACCGTTTGTCCGATTCGACTCAAATTTTGCAAACTTATTCTTTAGGACCCGGCGGGTAACATAGGTGACATTTCCTTCCTCTGTTTTCACCCTTTCTCCTCCCCCTAATATATTTTCGATGCAAATCTGTACCGTTCGACCAATCGGACTCAAAATTTGGAAACTTATTCTTTAGGACTCAGCGGGTAATAAAGGCGACATTTCCCCCCTATTCTCATACCCCTTCCCCTCCCCCTGATATATTTTTGAAACAAATCTGTACCGTTTGACCGATCGGACTCAAAATTTCTAAACTTATTCTTTAAGACTCGGCGGGTAACATAAAAGACATTTCCCCTATTCTCATATCCCTTCCCCTCCATCTGATATATTTTCGATGCAAATTTATACCGTTCGACCGATCGGACTAAAAATTTGCAAAGTTATTCTTTAGGACCCGGCGGATAACATAGGTCACATTTTCTTCCTCCTTTTTTACCCTTTCCCCTCCCCTTGATATATTTCAATGCAAATCTATACTGTTCGCATCGAATCTTTGTTTCTCCACGCAAATTTATTTACAACTAAATCCTTAACCCGTGCAACGCCAGGTACGACCAGCTAGTTTATACCTATAAAACTTAATTTCTGTCTTAAATCTGTCTATTCTTTATACAAATCTACATCGTTTGTTCAATCCGACCCAAATTTTGCATACCCTTTTTTTAGGACCTGGCGTGTAAAACAGAGATATTTTCACTCTTCCCCTTTACCCCTCCCCCTGATATATTTTCCATACAAATCTGTACCGTTTGAATAAAATTTTACATTCTTTAAGACCCGATGGATAACATAAGTGACATTCTCCTCTTCCCATTTACCTTTCTCTCTCCCCCTGATATATTTATTATCCATGCAAATCTGTACCGTTCAATCTATCTGATCCAAAGTTTGCTTATTTATTCTTTGGGATACGGTGGGTAACATGGGTTAAATTTCTCCCTTTTTTTTCCCTCTCCCCCTTCATTTATATGTTTTTCTTGTATATCTGTACCATTCTACCGATCTGATCTAAATTTAGAATACTTATTCTCTAGGAACTACCTTTCTCCAGGAACTATCGAGTCTATCGACGGGTAGAGTCCGTTCACTTTAGGAAAGCCGCTTACATTAGTGTAAGTAACAGTGCGTTTATAAAAACTCGTAACATTATTTTTTTAATGACAGACACAAAAATAAATAAAAATATTATTTTAGTTTCTTAACCTTAAATATGCTTTTATAAATAAAATACTCTAAATTAGATTTTTTTATTATTTCAGTATATTGAAAATTAAAACTAATACCTATGTGAATCCATTACCTACTTTAATTCTCTACGTAATAATGTCTGTCACAAACACTACCAGAACGCTCAAATAATAATGTGATATAATTATAATATTGAGGTATAAAAGCATAATTCTCTTTTTAATAATGTCCATCACTAATGTAATCAAGACGCTACTCTAGATAGCGTTGTTCTGCCAGCATAAACTGACAGCCGAAAATATAACAAAAGCTCGACATTTTTTATGGGTTATAGCTAGTTAAAAATTAATAATATGTAAGCTGGTATAATTGTAGTTCAAAATGGTTTCAAAATCATATAATTAATTTAAATCAATAAGATAAACTATTGTCGTCTATATCAGACTCCGAATCCTCATCTATATTTATATTAAATTGATTTAAGGCTGTTGTCACCTTATCGTGATCTCGCAGTCACCGCATCTTTAAATAAAATATATTAAACAAAGAAAGGACTGCTCCGCGTGACTGCCAGTGTGATACTGAAGTGGACAATGAAGTAGCTTTAAAAAGGAATACTACTCGTATTACACAATTTATTTGTTACAGAGGGTATCACTCATGGGAAATGTCAACTACGTTAGGATCCGTTCATTTTATATTGAGCGGATCCTAACACAGACGATATTTTCCCCTCCCCCTTCACCCCATAGTTTCCCCCTGATGTATATCATATACAAATCTTTCCGAGGCATCAAATTATTTAGGTTTAAAAATGAATTTATTTTATATCATAAAACTTTTGGAACATTCAATTTATAAATCTCTGTTCTCTCTCATTCGTGGTGCTCAATATTCATACAAAATAAAACTGAATAAATCTAGTTTTGAACTCGGCAATATTTTTTTTCCTTTATAACAGTGTGCGACTATGAGGGAAATATTTCAAGAGCCTTCCGTAGAACATATTGCATTCTCGGATCAGAGCCCCCGCCCACTGATAAAACTCCCCTATATATAAAAACGTTTAACCGTAGCGACAATCGCATGGACTAAGGATATAAAACAAAGGGTGAATTTTTTTATATACTGTTTTTGTCAAAACTTCGTCTGTTAAGAGATAAATAAGAGAGACTTTTCATTTTAAATGCAAGCATACTTAATTAAGGTAAATTACAGAAGTCTTACAAAGACGAAACTATTTATATGAACTGTATGAAGTTGTTTAATTTTATCAAAATATATTATAGATGTCTCACAAAGCGAAATTATATATTTTTTTATGGGAAAGTAGTTATGCAGGGCTTACGTCCTATCGTACGGCTGGCATAAGTGATCATTCAACACAATGTAACGTTCACCATTTCCACCCATAATAAAACACCATCAAATTTTTGGAAGTTGTATATATTGAATGCCGTTCGCACTAATGATTATTACAACACGTTTAAGAAACATGTTGTAAAATTTAAATATAGGCTGAGAAATACGTCGAGAAGAAGGTGATTACAGAGAACAAGGTGCACGGTGCTTTGAATACAATAATTTATAATAGGAATATGTCGACCGAGGCAAGCTAACGGTAAACAATCAAATTTTGGTACTTATGGTCGAATAAATGGGGAAAGTATGGTGAGAAAGGTATACGAGGCAAGTTTCGAATTTTTTTTTTGGTGAATATAATACATAAAAATAATATTTTGTTTGTTCTAAGGATAAATTAATATTATATTCATTATATATTTTATAATATGAGATTCAAAAGATATGAAAATGTCAAAGAAATGGAATATTTTCTTTGGTAAGTCCAATGGAATGGTTTATTTATGTTAGTATCAAGCCTACTTAAGTGAAATAGACCGTTTCTTCCGATGAAATGAGTCGGAACCTTCGGATCGATTGCAGATAGTAAATTAGTATTGGCTAAGGACAAAAAATCGGAAAACGTGGTGCCTCAAAATCCGGGCCAATGCTTATATCTAACGGTGCCAAGGTTTTCGATATTGTGACAACTTTATCTTAATTCCCTTAAATAAGTTATATATAAGGTCGCTCTAGAGTCATATATTCAATATGAAAAGAATTGTAAAGAAATAATACCGTCTGAGATATACTCAGACGTATTTGCATCCAATTTCATAGCAAGAACGGCATTTTTAAAAATGATATGACTTTGAAAAAATGCTTTTAAAACATATTAACGTTGTCAAGAATATACCTATATCAATTGTAAAACTGAAATTATTCGTCAGTATCATTCATTTTCAAATACGTCTGCAAAAGGGCACCTTATTTTTATACGTATCTCATTGTGTGTCTCAATAACCAAGGAATTTTTTAAATTATCTTGAATTTTTGAAGCATTTCAAATAAGTTTTTCCATATCATCTTCATGTATATTTATTTCATTCAGTATTTTTCTCCTCATTGATAATACCATTCACTTTCAAATTATTTATTCATTCAATTTCGTAAATCATAATAGTTAGTTAGTAATCACATTACAAAAATATTGACAAGATAACAAGCGTTTTTCGTATGGAATGGTGAGAGCTTGTGAAGTAAAAAGATCTAAAACCCTGATTACAAAGTATGTATGTTTATTTTTGTATATTCTATTTCTCTTACTTTTCAATATAAGACCAAAATCCACTAAAGAAAACTCTTTAAATTGGAAAACAAATCATGAAGTTTATACGGAAATCGAACTCTAAACAGTTCTAGGTTTCTAACCTACCTAGAACAGTTTAGAGTTCCCTTTAGAGATTTGTGATTTCTTTTGTTAAAATAATTAACTATTTGCTCCCTCTTTGTGAACTTTCCACAAGTATTTTCATATTTAAATACCTTTACCAATTTTGTCGATTTTTTATTTATTTTTTCGACCTTCAACAAAAATAAATAAGTTGAATTTACATATTTGGAAGAGTCAGAAAAGTAACAAAGAGGTTACCGAGAATTTTGAACAGCATACAGAAAGGCTGTAACATGAGAATATGGTTTTGACAGTTTTCAATTTTGGCATTTCACCCTTCATATCAATCTTTGACAGATTTACTGCTTCCGAGAAATTTTAACATTAAATATACACTATAACAAAGTATGTGAAATTATTCAAATGGAATTCCTATTCCCTGAGAAATGTTGATATATTTTATGATTGACTTGGCTATTGATGTATTAAATGAAAATAATGCAATATGAAAGTCGCAGTATACAAAGTTCCACTTCGTAAGGCGTATTTTTTTTAATTGTTTATTGTTTATTTGCATCGAAATTTTAAATAATCAAGTTAAAATATCTCTGACCGGTTACGAAGTAAGCATTTTATCAACATATTTATTTCAAAATTACGAAATAAATTATGTAATGAATATGTGAATGATCGCCTTGCGATGGATAGAAAACTATATAAATAATGTAAATCTAGCTTTTATCTCAAAACTCCCATAAAGAAAAGAACATTAAGTGCGAAGCTTGTTGTGGTGATGCATATCTTATACATCTTTATACTTTATAGCCATATCAAAAGACGATGATAGTTTATTCATGTATTTTAACACGAACTCAGCTCGAGAGAACGCGTTAGGATGAACATACTCTCTTTAAATCATTTTTGTGTGATTTGGTATTTCTTTGCTGATCCTAAGCTGAGGTTGGAGCACAGCACCAACTCTGGTGCAAACGGCACTGTCATGGAGGTCTGGATGCAGAGTAGCTACAGATATGTGATTCCACAGCCGTAACGTGCGGTATTATAACAAAACTTGAAGCATTCCGAACGCATAAATGATTTTATTATTACTGATATCATTATTTTAAAATTTTAAAATTCCTTATATATGTGTATGTGTATTCGTTGTCGTTTTTTCATGGTGTATATTAATATTTTAATCATTTAAAAGCTCTTCTTTTTTCATATATATTTACTCTCTAAGTATATTATGATTCACTATAACTAATATGTAACTATTATATTTTTATGGCGGACCAGGTCTTATACTTACAACCTGATAACTCTGGAATAAACATTATTATTATTACTATTATTATTAATTGGTTTATTCAGATTCCAATGCGAAAGACTACTTCTCATTTTTTCATAGATAATAAATTATTTAAAAAAAAAAATTCTCAGAAAACTAGTCGTGGCTATACAGCGCGTAGGTATAGATCGACCACAGTCAAAAGACCATTCCGTAGCTTTGTGCGGTAAAAGAAGAAGGGGGAAAGTTGACTGGTAAGCCCGTATTACAAGCCTCAATATGATACATATTTTTTAAGTTTAAAAAAATACATATTTTTTTAGTTTAAAAAAGGCTAATTAATTACTAGAAAAACTTATTTTGTGTTCATTTTTTGCATCGTAACAACACACATATTTTTTGCGCACTTTCTTTTGAATGCTGTCTAGCTATAAGTATATATCATTGGCAGTGAGACCGGCACAATTGCCGCCTGTGAGGTCTGGCAATAAGCAATCGGCTACCCTAGAATACCCTAGAATAAGTGAAAGCAACAATATCTCAAAATATTTATACTTTTTACTCAAATGTCACTCTAGGACCATACAACACGGTTAATAATAAATAACCTGTAGACAGTCTGTTAAAAAATTATTGAAAATTAAATCATGTTTTTATTACAAGACGTGATAAAAACTTTATGGAACAGAGTTTATGGGCTTTTTCCTAAATGAATGCCATTTTTATTGAATATAATTAAAAAATTTACTTATCTTAATTGCTTGTTATTCTTATTAGAAAAATGTGAAGTATTTAATGAAGAGGTGACTAAAAAATATTTTCCTCTGTTTTTTTACGCAATTCTCATTTTATTCAGATCTACCTGGAAATATTACAATATGCAAATATTCCTACGGAGTTTAAAAATGGACGCGTAATCCCTGTTGATGCCAGGAGCGTACGCTGTTGCGCATGTAGTGATTTGTGAGCAGAACACCAACTTTCTAGCCCGTGAGAACTTTATGTATACAAATTACGGAAAACTAATTAAAAGTTTATACTAAATATTTTTGTGTTTTCATTTTAAGTACTTTTTTTATTGGAAAAAAGTTTATTTCTCGATTTTTAAGCGTGGTTTTGAAATGTATCCACACGACAAATAATTTTATGATGATCGATCAATGAAAGGCCATATTATATTGTTTGTAGTAGGTATGTAGAACAGGTCTCGCGTAAGGATTCAATCGGCTGAGTATGCGTAGCAGTACTGGAGAGAGAGCAGCGCCATCAGTCATGTCGACGAATAGAGACAGGGACCGAGAGTCGACAGGAGTAAGCTGACCTAGGTAGCATTAAAAGTAAAAGGTAAAATTGGTTAGGGTACTCTGAACCCTTAAAGATAGTAAACGCTCTTCAAAAAAAGAGGAATCTTCATAGTCAATAGCATAGGATGTGGAAAGTAACGAGAAACAACCACATTAAAAGTAGCATCCCAAGAACTAGCAAAGATCTCATCTTAAGTAGGCCGAGATGCAAGACTTTGCTGTAAACCAGTCCCCAAGATTGAAACCAAGAAGAAGAAGCAAAGCAATCTGTTCCAAAAATACTCGTATGTAATATGTTTTTTCAAAATCAAATAATTATACCTGTCCAAGATAAACACACAAGACAAATGTATAGCTTAAATATTACATGTACCGTTTTACGCGTCATATATTGTATGTTTTCTTATGCCGTGTATATTTAGTAGGCAGAGATATAATAAATAACAGTTCGAAACTCAGCATGTAACTTTTGCCATAAGACATATATTTACATTTAGTAAATATCTCACGGAGTAAGTGGGTTATTATAACCTGTAATTAAATGGGTTATTATAACCTGTAATTGCATATAAAATCTATGCAATTATAGATTATAAGACATATGTATCGCAGTGGCATCGTCTTTTTTATATACAGTTTCCATAAATTATGCGAATTTACGTTATAAACGTTAAAAATTTTGAGAAATCCTCAATTGTGTGGAATTCTTCCCGTATCTAACATGATGATCATATTTTTTATTTTAATTTAAATATTTGAGCATATTATAATTTTATGATATAAATATATACAAAAATCTATATATCGAAAAAATATTTGGTTACCACCGGTATATGAACCCGAAGCTTTAACTTTCAGAGGAAGTTCGTATTGCAGTGGTAATCAAATATTTCTCTTTGTATAGAATTTTTCTGTTCATCTTTCTGGTTAAGTCATAATTTGTTTTTTCTTTTTAGATATTTTAAATTCGTTTTTGATACATTATTCAATCAAAAAAAAACACTCTTTATGTAAATGAATACACACATGCATTGCCATAACAAAATATTGTAAGTAGCCGATTTCTAGTATGCATGCATCAATATTTACGGATTCTGGCTAACAACCGGCCCCAGTCCGACAAATTTTAAACAGGCCTCACAAGAATAAACACGTACCCTGCCGCGCCAACCCTGGATCTCACGAGCATACCTTAGTTTAACATGCCAGCAGAGTAAGGTTAAGTATTTTCCGAATTTTCGACACACCGAGCCCAAAATGTGTGATATCACCGTTCTAAGGTATCGGTATAATACTCTTTATAGATTTTTCTATCTATTTTTCACGTTGATTCATCTTATCTAATACTATTTACGATTTTAATTCATCGTTTTTTCTCCATAGGTATGTAAACGCGCATATTTAGATACAGAGAGTTGCAGTATGCATAATAAGCGCGCAGAGCGCGTACCATTTTTCCAAAAACCATAAAAGTTTTAATTTGACGTCTGGCGGTGTTGACCCTATCAGCCGGCGGCCATAACTGTTCTCCGTTATTACTTTGCTAATATTAAAAGTGAGTCGCACTCTAGCGCTCGTAATATCCGGCGCGAGCCCTCTAAAACTTTCCGCGGGGTGGCTTTCCACTTCGCCCCTCGCGGTCCGCCCCCTTCCGAGCCCAGAAGAGCGCACTAATTAACCGGGTTGCTCCCAACAGTATTGGCTATTGATATTAGTGCATTCATTTAGCGGAAACTTTTTTCGCTTCCGAAGCAAAAATCGACTCGGACCGATAATTATTTTTTTGAACATTAAGTTTTAATAACGAGTCATCCCGATAAAATTTACAAAACAAAAAACAATTTTAATAAAAAAACTCTACGAATAAATTATAAAGATAAAAATAAGGATTGGTGTGTACAGGTGGACCTGTACACAGATTTGAAAACAGTCAGTTCTGTCTTGATTTTCTTATCACCGCTCCCATTCTTCAATATATTGTGTGATATTCGTATTTTTTTGGTTCTTGAAATTTTCTCAAAATAATGCACATGCGGTATAACTTATAGTGTTTTTCACTCGGCAAACTGAATTTGTTATGAATATTACTTTTTAGTAGTTATCTTTCTTTGGCTTTTTAACATTATTTATTATTTTTCTATAATTTAACAACAAAAAAAACAATAATTAAGTTTTTGTGATATTTTTTTAATTTGCACATGCACGAAAACCCGTGACCCTAACCTGTAATTAAAAATATACTAGATAACATGACTTACTTATCATCATTCAAATTAAAGTAAGCACAAATCATCATTCACTAATACACCAAACGAATGACAGTAAATCGTGCAATGCAGTTGAATAATTTCATTTAAATAAAAAAAATCTTTGCTGTGTAAAACTCAATTTGTTAAGTCGACTAACGAAGCAAAGTTAGTTTATTTTCATTTTTAATGAAAACAAGCTAAGCTGTCAAAGCTAATGAAGCCACAATTTAAAGCATCAGATTTAAAACAAATTTAATGATTTATTTACAAAGTTATACAATATATCGAAAAAATATTTGGTTTCCGCCAGGATACGAAACAGAAACAATTTTGGAAAATGGAATAGATGTACATGACTTAAGTTATAAAAAAAGTAACCTATAAAAACCCTAGTTTTTACAATACTCCCTTTCTCATTTTCGGGTTTCTTGTCTACCATATGCGTCGGAATCTCCATACAACTTGTATGAAAAAACCATTAAAAATTTGAAAAATTCAAAATTATACTATAATTATTATTTTAACGAAAATTTGATATTCTTGGTCGTTGCCACGAGTCTGCTTGCAAAGTTTCAGCTCGATTGGATCACGGGAAAAGGCAGACAAGCAAGCAGACGCCAAGAGTTATTATAAAGGGAGTAAAAATTAAACATGTTTACGATAAGGTTTTTTTTATGTATTTTTCCAATTGATTCATCCAATTTGTTTTAAATTTTAAAATTAAATGTGAATATTAAAATCTTTTTCGGAATTCTCAAGGTAATTTTTGGTGTAACTTTTTTAGTCCCTTCGTTGAGATTGTGTGTAAACCACAGACCACTAAAATAAATTGATAAAAACTAACATCAATTTTTTGGTACATATGCTGGCTGGTTCATGGCTGGTTACTACAAGTTTGTAAATTTCTAAGCAAATTATTTAGAAAACTTACATATTCTTATAAAAAAATATTTCATAATTTGTACAAAATCATAAAAAATAATTATCTTGTGTTTTATTACAGAAAAATGTTTTTATTTGAAAAAGTTCGGTTTGAAACTAAATTTAAAAAAAATTATAATAACATCGCCATTGTTTAATAAGTATAATAACTTTTTTGCTAGGGAATTTAATTATGCAAGAATAAATACTTTAACAGCAATATAATTAAGGTGCTTTATTCTCTGTACAATTTTATATTTCGTCAATTCATGTCTGTACAATTTTATAGTTTATGGTGTGAGCTAATCGTGCCATTAATACTTTAAAAATGTACAGAATGTGTACAGTAACTGTGAAAAATTAAATGCAATAAATTTTAAATTATGTTTGAGTAATGGGCTAACTGCCGATTAATAACTATGACCGGAATATCGCACGATATTTACCGGGCAAATGATTCTATTTACATGGTGGTTTTCACATGTGTACATGGACTATAATCAATACCATATTCATTATCGTTAAATTTATATTTATCATTTTTAGGTTACATAAAAAAATTGTACGGGTTTACTCGTACATTCTAATATAAATTAACCCGTGGATCCTGTATACAAATAATTTGAATATCTTCATTAAAAAAATCAACATCAATATATTGCCAAAAAAATGAGCATTTCATTTTCAATTTATCACGTTTGACATATTTAATTAATTAACAGTCAAAAATTAAAGTTAAAAAAAAAGAAGATAGATAAAATCGATGATTTTTGTTTCAGTTGATCCACGATTTAAATGAAAAGTCAGAATCAAATGTATCTTTGAGGATTTAATATGCGTAGTAGTACACGTAACATATAAAATATATTCTTCGCTTACTGTAATTCGTTTTTTTTTTCGATTTCTAAAACATTTGCTCAGTGTTTTTTTTTCTTTTAAAGACTTTTCTTCTCTCGATATGGGAAGGTAGAATTAGGAAATTTTCAAATTTAAATTTTAGCGTTTTTCAAAAATTATGCAAAATTTAATAAAAAATATTTTACCAACGTCTGAATGTACATGTACATACAAATAGACAAAAACCGTTATTTTGTTTTAGCGTATGTCAACAATTCGTATAGTTTTTGCATTTAATCTCACATTTTTTTTGTTAATAGAATAATTTGAACAATACTCGTTATATTTCTATAGTTTTACGGGTAAGTTAAGAAGGAACTATTATCGTCTGCTATAATGCACTACAGATGTGAAATAATTTATAGAAAACGTTTTAAAAGATCATCACAATCGTTTTTTTTTTTATAATTTACCCTCTACGTAAAATAATCGATGGACCCGTAAAGCACCTAAGTAATTTGTCTTCCAAAACGGCTCAGTGCGCGGAATGAAGAACATTGTACATTTAAATTGAAGAGCTTTTTAAAATAAATTGTCAATCATTAATAAATTATTTTTTTGGCTACATATTTTTGAACATAGAAATTTGAGAAAAACATTTTTTTAGAATGGTCGACAGTTCACTTTAAAATTAACTAATTTAATTTAATTAATTTACTAATATTTATTTAAGTTCATTTTAGAAATTGATAACATTTATTAAAATTAAAAATTTTACATTACAATTTTTTTTATGAATATAATTCATAAATAAGAAGAAAATCCTGCTAGCATTTCTGTGGCGACGTACACAACATGCAGAACTAATCTTTCTCTGAAGTTGCTTGCGAAAAAGCGAAGTACAAAATAAAAATAAAATGAAACTTTTGTGAGATGTGGTTTACTTTTTTCTCGCCAACTTTGACGGGCGTCGCGCCAGTAAATCTTATGAATTGACAAAAGTATCTGGTGATAAAATATTGTTTTATTTCGTTCGATAAACACTGAGCAACTTGTCACTTGCGAATAAAGATTGGATGGTTAACGAACCGAGACACGCTTTTATGAAACTCTCCGCCCATACGATTGAAACTCAAATTACAATGAACAGATTTTCAACATAAAATGAAAATTAAGTTACGTCGTCTTCGAGACATTTTCATGGCAGAAATTTCTACAAGGACTATCATCTCTGGAAAAATAATCATCGAAATGATGCCCAGGATGTGGGCAAAACTTAAGACAACATTTTATATCGTGAAATACAATACATTTGTTCGAGTATTTTGGATGAAACATCTTTCGATAGTGCGAGAACTTTTTATCTTTACGATTCATCTAGATGATAAACATGAAAACTGAAAGAAAACAATGTTTGGTCAAATCCCATAAGTTAAAATGAAGAAAAAATACTGAAATATTTTAGGTCAAACACTTTTGTTTTACATTACTATTATCTAAATATTAGGTAATAGTTACAGTTTTAGAGAACAGTTTTTATTTAATAAGTAACCGCGAATATTACTCAATTATTTTTATTTATTTTAAATTCAAATAATCGATGTAACTTGTGTAATTTAATAAAATACTATTTCAATCAATATATATTATAGATGTCCAGTACTGTTCTGAAAAATTTGGACATACTCAAAATATTCTGAAATACTATTGCATTTAATTGGTAGATTATTAATAAACAAAATATTTTTTAAGATCTAACGTTTAATTATTTAATACAAGAATAGTATAATAAATACAAAATAAAACAAATTAATAATATTTAAATTTTAACCGTATATGTAGTCGTTTGACCCAATAATTATTTTTTATCAACATCATAAATGTTAATGGTTTTAAACACACAAGTATAGTCTAGATACTTTTTTGTAAACGATTCTCCCTGTTGCTTCTCTAGAGACTGCTAATGGGACTGTAAATTTTTCACCCTTTCAAGGTTATTTTATCGGGACAATATTTCGATGAAATTCACTCCATTCGGTTATTTTTCAATAAAACCTTTTGATATCAATTGAAAATTCTTATGAAAGATTTCAGAATGTTTAACATTCCTGTAATTAGCCCGATTTTGTGCTATATTATATAGCTTCTTGTATAATTATTGATTATTATACCGCGCTATAAACCGGAGCCATTTATTTTACAAAACCATGTGTCAGTATAAAGCATGATTATAAACTCCCTTCGCAGGTATCCCAGCGTATAGGAATTATTATAAATATTGCTGGGTAAGCACTATTCGCCAATTCGCTCTCCTGGCATGTGGATAACACAGCCTTCGATTGGAATGGAACAGTACCACCAATGCTCGTTTTCGAATTCCATCTCAAACGAATTTCTGCGGCATTCGGTCGTTTTTGCCGGAGAAATCACACGACATTTTCGCAACTATTTCTTATTTGTAACGTTATTTTATTTCCTAAATTTACATAAATTTTAGGTATTTTTCCAAATTTTACTCAGTTTTGCTGAGTATGTTTCGTAGCTTTCTTTCCTCAAATTTCAATTTGTTAGTACTCTGGTTCAATTATCGGTTAGTCGATGCAGATTTGAATAATAAAAAATAGTAAAATGATAAAGACTGTCACAAAAGTCTAAATGCACATTATCGAAGTTTCTCTAATAGCCCATATGAATCTAGAATCAACTAGGCTATTCTTATAATCACTAGAAATATGGAAAAATAACTAGAAATACGGAGAAACCAGTAGAACGTTCTCGAGGCATCGCAAAATCAACGTAATGTATAAAAGTCCAGTGGGCGCGCGCGCGGAGAGCTAATGTTTAACAACGCAGTATAGAAATCGGCAGAGAAGAAGACGGATAAAATGTGGTGCCTAGCGAGCCGAACATCTTTAGAACATAATCGACATGGCATGCGTTAGCGCTTGACCGATAACCTTTATTTATAAACATTAAAATATTAAGGGTTGTTTTCTATTATATATTTTTAAGTGATTATGATATTTAAAAGGTTAATTTTTCATTAAATCTCCTATATACTTTCTAGTCTCTACTTATATAATTTTTATGATTTGAAATACAACTTCCTTAGAAAATCACATGTTTTTAATTAGTTGTATTTTTACGCTAATTAAAATATTGATTTTTTAAATCTTTATGAAATTTTTAAATTTTTGAGACGGTTTTAAAACTTAATGCAAAAAATAATGAGAAACTATCTTACTTCTTGAGTGATAGTTTAGGGAAAGCATTCGCAATTGTAAGTACCTATTCCACTGATAAATATTCATTTCTTTTCTACCACAAAACATTTGTTCTTTCAAGCTGACAAAACTCAGGAGCTCTCCATCTTACGGAAGTCTCGTTGTATCTTGTTAGGTAGTTTTTCTTTTGTTTATATTTAAATTCCTGAAAAACAGAGTTCTCGGTAGGAATAACGAACCCGACGAAACAATGGCGTCTTTGCATATAGAAGAAATACTTCGTTGCGAGTGGTAGGAATTTTTATGATGTATTTTATTTGTATGTAGGTTAAACGGTACGTTTTTCTCGATTTTTCCCCGCCTATATAGGTCAGGGGATACCTGGGGAGGCGGGCCGGGAGAAGGGGAGCGGAGGACGCCCGCGTGGAAGGCCGTAAATTTCGCATAAAATAATCATGGCCTCCGAAAGCCTCAGTTTTTTGAAGTGTCTCCTTCTACTAAAAGGTTTAACCTGCCGTTTGTAACTTATTGACATGGCCACGTGTGTTAAGCAGCGGTGACCTTTTCGCATTTCGCGCTCTCCCCCCCCCCCCCCCCCCCCTTCTAAAGATCTTGACTTGCTGTGATATTTTCACGTTACTGTGTCTGAGCGCCTCGAAAGAAATCGTGCAACGTACCACATTTTAAGTATTTTTCCTAAATTTTTTTTAGTTAAATAATTTTGTCGTCATATTCTTATTTAAAGTTTTAGTTTTTAAAAAACCACGTCTTTGAATAATGTAGTGCATACGCCTCTTTTAAAAAATTTAAAAACGTCTCGAAAATAAGAAAATAATTTTGTGGTGACATTATTAATATAACATTAATTAATAAAAATGAACATTGTTTTCACTACTTGTGTATTGAAAAATATAAACATGTTGCAGAGCCCACGAGATAGGGAAAGATGCAACAATTCAAAGAGAAAAAGCCATTGAATTAGATCTGTTTATTCAATATAACATAGTTCCAAAATATCTAGCAATAATAATAATAATTGTAATATAGGTATACAATTGTATCCCGGCGAAGGGACCATGGGCTCTGAATCATGCATTTCTCAATACATAAGTGGTGAAAACAAAGTTCATTTTTATTAATCATATTTATGTGATTGTGATAAAAAAATGATTAAAAACGAGTAAAATATTTATTTGGAGTAACATTTCAACGAAATGTTTTCTACATTAAATTATCAGTAATTTATTGCAAATGAATCACTTGTGAGGAAAGTACAAATATCCAGGCTTTCCCTATTAACAATTAAACCTTTGATAAAAGCTTATCCTGGATATAAATTTAAAATTCCATGTGAGTTATTGTATCCCTAATTGGGTAAACATGCGCCGGAAGGGGAGGCGTGTGATTCGGATCATCTTGAATTGTCCAGCACGAATGGACCCAATTAGAAGAAGGGTTGAGAGTCGGGATTATCACAAGCTATCAGGATAAATTAATACCATGGCGGGTAAATAACGTGTTTATTTTTCAGATCCATTTTCCTTTCAAGAATATAAATAATCCAATACATCTTTGCGAAAAAACTTTTTTGTTAACCTAAATTAGCGCAAAACTACTATTTAGTGTAGAAATATTGACAGATATTTTGTAACTATGTTTTATTAAATAAATAGATCTAAATAGATCGCCTTTCCCTTTGAATTGTTGCGTCTTTCTCTATCACTATCTGTATCTAAAATATACGTTGTTCTCTAGGATATTTTCAGTAAAAAATCTTTGATAAACCAGTTGTTTCATAAACAGTTAATCAGTTGTTTAACAGTGAAATTTTTAATGTTTACACATTGAGGTAATTATTTTGATCATAATTAATATAAAATAACGCAAATCATCAAAGCATCAAACGCAAATAACTTATTTTTCTCTTTTAAACAAATTATAAATTTTTAATTAATCTATTGTAGGTATATATAAATTAAACAACCCTTTTTAAATAAATTTGCTACTGACCTGTCTATATATTTCGTATCTACACGGAATCTACAAGTACATATACGTCCAGAACCGAACTGCGGAGCGCACCGCCTGGGATACACTTCCGGGAATACTGTCAACACAGCCACAGACTTGATATCAATTGAGATACGGTCACAGACTTCATGGGTATACGTTCCCGTAATATTTCATCACCTCTATGTTACAGCGACCGCACCACCATGATCCTAAAACAGTAATCCTCAGAATTACATTAAATTGAGAATTTAAGATGTGCATGAAAGTATCCTTTTAATAATAAATCAAAGTATTTTGAGTAGACACAATTCAGTTTTCAACAAAATATAATACTGTAACGAGGCTGAATACCTACTAAAAGTGCTGAAAATAAACATCGGCGGCATGCGATGGCGTACAGTCAACCGTGACGGCGGACTGTTATGCACGCAATCCGGGGTCACTCAACCGTGACCGCATTATCTCTCCGGAGTATTCTACCACATTATATTTCATGATAAAGTATACGGCAGAACAGCCTTGAACATTCCACATGTTTCTCGTTACCTCTAGAATGAATCTTTCGGAGGAATTGTGCTATATAAGGAGTCACGCGACGCGGGCTCGATAAATTCAGTTAACAAGGCGTCATCTCCGTGATACTACCGAGCAAACCAGAGAGATCAGTGATTCGTGTATTACAACACGCGACATTAGTAAGTGACCAGCGCAAGTAAATGAAGGAAGTCGGGACGAATTGTTTCTACGGGTAAATATTGAACAGAATTTAGCAGAAATGAGGAATAGAAATAGCCTTAATTAGTGCAAATTAAGGAACAGTTTAATTATAAGTGTGTTAAGTATTCATTATTAAGGAAAACATTTAGCGACAAAAAGTAATTAAGGACGGTACTATAATTTAACGCGTGTCCAGGACTTTTTTGTAATGAATTAAACTAAATTAATTTCTAGTGATTTAATTTGTATTCCAAAGCCACGCCTCGTGACAATACGAACGTAGATTGTTGGAAGATACAGAAGGAATTATTGTTGGAAAAAAAAAGATTTTTATAATTATCTTCCACAAAGGCGTTTACTTCGAAGAATATAAATATTTGATTAATCGATGGTTCAGTATATTTTGTCAAAAATATAATTTTTCTTCACTTAGTCCTGCATTACTGAGATCCCCAAAAAAACTAATATAACCAGTGATTATATAATAAAATTGAATAGC
Source organism: Agrypnia vestita (assembly GCA_016648135.1). Classification (NCBI taxonomy): domain Eukaryota; kingdom Metazoa; phylum Arthropoda; class Insecta; order Trichoptera; family Phryganeidae; genus Agrypnia; species Agrypnia vestita. The sequence goes on from JADDOH010018095.1 coordinate 19,497, forward strand.
TAGTGCCGGAAGTTTTTTGACATGATATTAAGTTATTTACAACATACGTACGTATACCCAACAAATGTACATAATAATAGATTCATATTTTATTTATTTTATGTTAACATAATTCACTTACGAAAATTTAAGTGGTCATTTGGTAATTTTTAAGTGTTCATTTAATTTTTATTTTCTGTAAAAAAAATTATAGAAAAATAATATAGGAAGTAAGAAAATAATGTTTCAATTTTTCTTTTTCCAACTATATTTATAGATGACACTCTTTGATGAACACAAAGAAAACATTGAAAAGAAAAGATTTATTATTTAGAACCCATACCGTGATGGATGGAGATATCTTGCTGAAGCTGTGGAGAGCGGCTCTGACTACTTTTATGGGGACAGTTGTGTGACTTTGACGAAGGAAAGGATTTTGCATTAGAATATTATCTCTGACGTAAATGTTAATGTTAAACATGTATGTATTCCTGGTACAATTCTATTTGAATCGTTGCCTCCGCACCGCTTTATATTCCATGTATTTTATCCATCATTAAATTGTGAAATTTAGCTGAATTGTGTACTTCTTGAATAATATTTTAATTAAATGATAGTAAATTAACTTTACACCTGTTGTATTCACTAGATAAATATTTTAAAGAAGCTTTGAGAAAGGCAATTAAAAAATTACATTTTTTAAAACATATTTTCTCATTAATGCACTTAATAAATAAAAAATAAATTAATTAAAACTAAAATGTGCAAAATTCATTAAAGACCCTCGAATTTCGTTATTTTTAAGTTTTCATCTCTTTACGACTTCATAAAAGATACAAATTTTACAAAAAATAATTGGTTCTGAACTACTGAATATCTAACATAATAATAATCATAATAATCGAATTATCGGGTAACTTATGTCCACTTCTATTGATTTCTTATTCAAATTTTTTTGCTTCAATTACTCTCCAAAAAATTTTGTGCATTTGTTTATGTGACGTTGGTGTGACGTTTCTGCAAATTGAAATATGAGAGAGATAATTGAGATACAAACCGGAAAAGTTCTAAAGTTTAATACCAAGGCCTTAGGACTTATCTTAAGTTAATGGCTTTCAATTATAAATGCTTATGTTTTATGTATTCTAGAATCTGTTAAATAATATTAAAGTAAATTTGGACTTAAATGAATATACATATGTAACATTCTTGTTAAATGGAAAAGAAAGAAAATAGAAACCACATTAATATGTTTAATTTTACAATGCTTGTGAGTACTCAATTTTGCTGCTTTTCAAAAAAAAAAACATCGTTTTACCTATCACAGATGTGACATCTGCCTAATAGTAGGTATATAAAAACGTACTTTGTGGGGGGGACAAAGGTTTCATTATTTCGCAGTCTCTAATAAAAAAAGGATCCATTTAATCTAGGCTGGGAAGGATAGGATGTCCAGGAAGAAATCGTGACCTATGTATCCCGCCGTGACCTAATGAATAAGAATGCAAAATATAGATCAGATAGGTAAAGGATGTAGAATTGTAAATAAAAAATATACCCACTACTATATCTAATACTACTATATATATATCTACCTATATATATATATAGAGAATATCTATATATTCTATCTATAATATATATATATAGTCGTCTCTGCTCTATTCTCTATCTCTGCTCTATTCTATTAAGCATATTACTTATTCTATAGATCTATATATATATATATCTCTATAGTCCTCATCCTGCTTATTGATTTATTTCGTTGTCATAATTAGTGGTGTTAAGGGGAATTTTAATTTATCTATTTAACATGGAATGGAAGCTGGCCATTTTATGCGCTGTCGGATGGGAAGACGAATTACGGAATCGGTATGTGTGGATTTTCGGTAAATGTTAAATTGTAACCGATCATTATTGACTTTGATAGAGAGGTTCAAAAAATTTAAACTATTATCTTCATTTTTTTCGAGAGTGAATTTAATATTTTTGTGTTGTACATTAAGGTAAGCGAGACAAGAATCTAGTTGTCTATCAGTGCCCGTGAAAATATTAGGTCCTTACATATGAAATTGGCGTTTAGTATGGGAGGAACATAAAGCCGATTTTTTTTTATTATAATATATTTATTTAATCAAAGTATGT
>JADDOH010018096.1:0-25610 GCA_016648135.1 Agrypnia vestita
TTTGTAGTGATTACATATTTAATATATTGTATCTATATTCGAGTATATTATTTTCTTGTCGTGCCATTAATATGCTTACACGTTATCGTTATCTCTTTCCTAACCGTACATACCGTCATTGCACAATTACCTATCTGTTGTAAAAGCCTGAAGAGCGTTAGTCTACAGATAAATATAATAGAATTATAGTTAACTTTTCTATCTGCCTACGTTATCCGATTCCCGCGAAACGAAAATAAATCATTATCCGCTCAGTTAAGGTCACCCCTCTGGTATATCGTATACGTTTTAATCCGTGTTATTACAAATTATTTATGGGCGTTTTCCTCTCGCGATCCCCCGATTAGACCTGCCTTCCTTGCCTTTGCTCATATTCTGCTATCTCTCTCGCGCGGCAATCCACTTAAGAAGGCGATTAATGACGTTTAAGCGGTTTCAAAACCACAGCAAAAAAGGCCATAATTCTGAAACCTCGTGGAACTGTCAATATCATCGTCACCTTAGAGTAGACGTTAATCGGTTTTTTAACGGCCCTAAACGCAATAATCGCGACCCAAATCTACGAAAGCCGTGTTCAGTATTTTTTTTGGGAAGCACATGTGGACCGCTCGGACCGCGCCGATCGTCAACCATTTGTACCAAACGCGGCTTTACCACAAGATTAATATGTTTTATAAGAATTGAATATTAACTGCTCGTAACCTATGTCCGATCAATCGCTACTAACTCCGTCCCAATACTAGCGTTTCATCATTCCCAAATTTTTGTAGCTCCAATACTACGGCCAGTTTAGCTCAATTTTTCCCCGCGTAGCATTTAAATCATCTTAGAGTTCAAAATAAAAATAATAAAATAAAAAAAAAAAATCTATAGAAACAGGTGATTCATCACATGGTGTTAAAATTTGCGTTGCCGCCTGGGACTTTATTTATGTCGCTTATCTTTAAGAAAATAATCTCAAGCCCGACTAGCGCTATCACCTGGATTCATTAATTCATTAATTCTAATCCACTTGCTCTAAGTTAAAGACGTATTTAAGTCTAATTTATACTTTTAATTTGAAAGTCGAAAAGGTGAAAAGGAATTTAAATTGGAACTTTAGTTTATTGGAATATCGTCGATTTTATTAAAAAAGGAATTCATTTAAAATGTTGGTGGGTACCTGGAGTATGATATCTGTGAATAATGAATTTACCGAAAAGGAAAAAGCTTTCCAAATTATTAAATTATTTAACATTTTTTCTAGATTCTTTTTATTAATCTGTTACAGAGCCCTAAAATGCTATTTTTTTACCGATTATCACAAGAATCAAATATTTTGTTCCGGAAAGCGCCACAAGAATCAAGCCATAATTCTGTGTGAAACTAATTTTTCACTTTTTTCTATAGGCCCATATTAAGGGTGTTTCTTACGTTTTTGTGTTACGTTAACGTGGTAGCCCCGACTAGGGTCAAAATCAAAAGATTGCAAGAGAAGGATACCAGGGAAAAGTTTGAAAGGAAAACCGCTGAAAGGTTAAATGAGAAATGTATGGAAGAGCTCAATATTGATAGTGCATGGGAACACATCAAAAAGAGCCTGTATGAATCAGCCAAGGAAGTGTGCGGTGTGACCGTCCAAGGAAGGAAGAAAGGAGATGCATGGTGGGATGACGAGATTAGAGATCTTATAAATGAGAAGAAAAAAGCGTGGTTTAACCTCTTGGCATCAAAGAATGGAGAAGTGAATGGATAAACGCTAACAAAGGATTTATATATTGTATATAAGAAAAAGGTAAAGCACGGAGTGAAAGAAAGAAAGGAGCGTTTGAGGAAGGAACTTCCAAGAGAATATCAAGATCTTTTGGAAAGAAGTTAAAAAGTCTCGAAGTGGTACGAAAAGAGGTTGTGTGAATGCTATTATGTCAAAGAATGGAAAGATGCTTAGAAACGAAAATGAAATAAAAGATAGATGGAAGGAATTTTTTGAAGAAATGTATGAGAGTAATGGGAATGTGAGTGAGAACTCCTTTGAGGCGTCCAATGGATTTATGAATAGTGACGACAGTGTGAATGAAATAACTGTGGAAGAAATCAAAAGAGCATTGAAGCACATGAAGAATGGCAAGGCTGTGGGTTATGACAATGTTGCTGCCGAGTACATTAAGGGTGGTGGTCCAGTAATACTCACGTGGCTTCATAGACTCTTCAACCAATGTTTAGAGGGCAGCTACACTCCTAAGGATTGGAGAAGAGCTGTTATCATGCCTCTATACAAAGGAAAAGGGTCGCGAATGGACTGCGCGAATTATCGGGCCATTAGCCTATTGAGCTCTGTTGGCAAACTGTATGCGAGAATTTTGATAGAAAGAGTGAGGTTGACAACGAAAGAAAAAGTGTGGGATGTACAAGGAGCCTTCATGAGTGGAAGAGGATGCATGGACCAGATTTTCTCACTGCGCCAGATGACCGAAAAGTTTTTGGCAAAGAACCAAAAACTTTTTTGTGCCTTTGTGGATCTCCAAAAAGCGTATGACAGAGTGATAAGACGAAATTTATGGAAGGTTTTGTCTGAATATGGGGTGAAGAGTAAACTCATACAGGCAATTGCATCCCTGTACGAAGGAAGTAGTGCTTGCGTTTGTTTGTCGAGTCGGCCGCGAATTGTTTGGTGACGCAAGCGTCGCGGCGGAAAAATAATGAAATAACTTTCCGAGGTTTTGATTTCACATAGATTCTCAAGAGAGTTATTAATCAGTTAAAAATTAAGAAGTTTGAATGGAATATTAATTCAGGTACTTGAGGTTGTTATATATAAATTTGTTTATGCATACGTAGGAAATGTAACAGAATATACTTTAATATTTCATTTTTTAGATGATTCAACAATTTACATTTTTTTATTCAGTATTATTATGTAAAAGATAAGCTATTAACCCAACAAAAATGACGGACTTTTATGTTTTGATTTCAGCTTTACGTTAATCAGTTACCAACATGTAGCTAATAATATTGGTGTTACACGTATTCAGTTTTTGTATCTCCATTAAAAAAATAGCACTTGCATAATCTTAATTATAAAATGTCCAAACATTGTGAAATTTGAAAGTGCAATTTAATTTGTGTATATTTTATGGGTAAACGCGATTAATTTCAGCTCCTAAGTCAGTTCCATCATTAGCTTCGATGCTTTTAAATTTCCATTTAACTGCCAAAAATAAAACAATTTTGAAACTAACATAAACAATAAGAATTCAAAATATATGTTAAGCCATATATTAAAACTAATTATTCAATTTAATAAAAATTCTGTATTAAATATGCCAGGTGGGTACAAATACGGTGAGATTGGATGTGAGTGCAATTTGCTGGAGAGGGATTGAGTAAAATTACTTACTGTTACTTAGGGACCGACAAGTTAAACAATATTTTAAAAATACATTATCAGAAGCCTTCAAATATGATTAGCTCGTGTTACTACGGCGCATTCGCAGAAACAATCGTAGGGACGGCTAACTGCATATAAGCAATATTTCTACTCATAATAGGATAGGTCTCAGGTAAGTAGGGTCCGTTCACTTTATGAAAGCCAATTGCATTAGTGTGAGTGATACCCTCTGTAACACGTTGTATAGTGGTACTCCCTTTTTAGAGCTAGCTTTTTACTCCCTTTCTTTTAACTCGTAGCGTCTGCTTGTTTGCTTGTCTGCCGAAAAAACTTTGGATCGATTTTTAACCCTTTTCCCATAATCCAATTGAGCTGAAACTTTGCAGACAGACTCGTAGCAACGATAAAAATGATCTTACAAAATTTTGGTTCTAAAAAATTTTGTATAATTTTGGATTTTTCGAAATTTTTTGTTACTCGCTTTCCTGTAGAACCACTTGTAAATGAGAAAGGGAGTATAATAAAAACTTAGTTTTTATGAATTAGTTTTTTTTTTAAATGTTACGAGTTTTTGGAAACGCACCGTTACTCACACTAATGCAATTAACTTTCCTAAATTGAAGAACTTTTTTTTACATAATGTGTTATAGGCAACGAAGTAAAAGCTGGCATGAACAATACATACAAAAGGCGATGCGCTGACATGTCTCGCTAGCTAGTGCTATCGCGCATCTATAACTAGTGCAACAGTTGAAATTTAAATGCATTATTTGAAAATTAGATTTCGAATGCCAATGTTATTTAAATATCAAAACTCAGATAATTTCTGAAGTTATTTTTTTTAAGCAGATTGGAGATAAAATTTTAATTATGAAACGAAATGCGCGCACATCATGCGGCGGAATTTCTCACATATTAAGGTATTTAATACAAATCTGTTTTTATCTTTATGACGAAAACTTCCTGATGGTTTTCATCTGATGGGAGTCAACACTCCGCTGAATGATGTCTATCTCTTTATCGACATAAAACAATGATGTCAAATCTGCGGATATCTCTTTAGTTGTCAGTTTTTGCGGCTAATTCGTTTCGAGCTTCCTAACTAGCTCTGAATTTCATTGTACTATAATGATTGTGCTGTGAGAAATGATGCTGTATTTATTTTATTTAAGCCAAAGAATTACACACATATCCAGTTTTTTTTTAAATGCTTATTTCAAAAATGCCTATCTAAAAGAAGATATCTACAAAATTTGGCTTTACATATAAAATTAGCGCATTTTTTCGTTTTTATGACAGTTTATTAGTCTGAAGTCAAAAATTTAAAATTTGTACATGGCCAATTTTACGTAGGGATTTAATATACTAGTATACATGATATGTATGTAGAAGCACTATGTTTATTTAAGCATATTCTTGTACTTTATATAAGCCTATAATAATTATGTCACCTTTTTAAATCCCTTACATTAATTAAACTTCACTGCCGGTCTTGATTATGGAAAAATCCTAGAAGTAAAAATTAAGACATTTCCCGTCATCCAATCAATTTCCAATTTTGCACATCGACTTGATGTCATTGACATGCATTTGGGGTCGCACATACACGCACGCACACAAAAAATTCAAATTTATCTCAGACGTTTGGGCAAGTACCTACATTCTGTATTATTCTATGATTACTTAAGTCATGGACACTTTAGAATTCATCTCTTAATTTAAAATCACGACAATACAAAGCTAGTTGTTAACCTGTAATAATTATTCTGTAATAAAATAATTTATTTGACAATAATTGTTATTATATAAATGACTTATGGGTTAACTTTTTACCAAGTTTTTGTATCAGATCACTTGTGTGTTGTTGCATAGAGATGATTGCAAGAATTCAACAAAAACGCGTGCTTTTTTACTTGCATCGCCTGTTTTCCTGCCTTTTTTCCCATCTTCTCGCCGTGTAGATTAATGTTGCCGTGGCGCTCACGGTGCCGGCCGTTCTGCGCGAACTCTGCTCACAAAATGTAATAATAAATCTCACACTTTAGTAATTAGAAACCTTACCTCCGTTACCGAACGCAGGTAACATTTGTTCGAACGACGAATCGGATAAAAATGGTCGTTTTCTAAATGGGAAATCTTTTTTTTTCAGCTTCCAAAGCCAGGCTGCACCGAAGCCATTTTCTGTTGTTTGTAATTGCATTTTTGTTTTTTTCCGATGCGGAAAAACTTTTTCCATTCAATCCAGTTTTTTTCGGTACAAATTGCCTCAACTGAAACACATTTGTTCGCTTTCAGTGCATTATGTATTTTTATTAATATCTGCCGATGCACTTGGATCTTAGTAGTTATGTTATTATATGTATTAATTTATATAGGTACAAACGAGTAATTCAACAAATTTTGATGACATGCTTTTTTACGTTTTTTTTTGCATACATTCGTAATAGATTTTTTAAATTTCCAATTCAGTATCCAAACTTAAACTGCGTACCTAAATTTAAATGCTAAATCTTATGGCTGAGCGCTCAATAATAATGGAAAATTATTTTTCATCAAAATAACGACCAAAAAATTTTATTATGTAAAGTCATCCATTTCACATAAATGTTGAAAGTTTTAAAACTCTTTCCAGTCGGGAAGTTGGTGAAAAATCAATTACAAGATTCCACTACAAACAATAGACAAGGAGAGTTTAATATAAAAACGTAAATATAGGCTTTAGTTTTAACATTGTCTTATATATAAAGAATGTTCCAGAATGTCACCAATTCTGTGAGATTTATTTTTGGAAGTTGAGGCCTAACAGTCAAAATCTGCGCTGTATGCCAATATAAAATGGAACACCACACGATTCAGCAATGATTGATTATTGATTGTGAAAGTATATTATTAAAGTAAACTATCAAAAAATAAATTTCATTGGCAACCACATATTCAAAAAAATTGTAACAAACTCAGGTCAATAAAATCTAAAATCTTTGTCATTAAAAATATTGTTGAAACTTAAAAGTGGGTATGTACTTATGACAGAACCGCTAATTTTATGTAGTATCTTTTTACTTTATTTTTAATACTTATATGAAACAAATCCAAAGTCTACAAAAGCATATAATAAAATGCATAAAAGGTACCTAAAAATAAAGGAAAACGCATCAAAAGGAAGGGAAAGATATATTTTCAGAAATAAAATGAATGAATATTTACAAATTTTATAAATACATGCTAATACTAAGTACGTACGTAAAACGGAATACGTAAAATACGAAACAATTATCACTTGATAAATATATTGTGCCAACATATAATAATTACTATGGGAAAAGAACATTACGGGTACAAATACCAATGATAAGTATACAACAGTGTGCCCTGCAATTAGATTGTATTAAATTCTAATATGCTAAGGTCAAGGTGGCGTGCAGGAAGTTTATTATGAAACATAATATACAGCTCATGGCTTCCAATTTTGTAAATGGCATATACGAGTATATTTGCACTAGATTTAGTTTATGTATATTTTATATTTGTTATAAAGTTTATCTTTATTCATGTTTTTAGCCAAATTATGTAAATATTGGTTAAACCCACTAAAAACCTTAATTTATACCAAGTGGAATCTTAGCTATAAAAATTTAATAAAAAATAAAAGAAATTCGGTCATTATTTTTCTTAGAAAATGAAACAGGTATCGCGGTCAAAGTTAGTGATGGAAGCTACCATGAAAATCGCAAAGAAAATCGCAAAGAAAATCTAAACCAATCAATGATTTGGACGTGTTTGACCATTGGTTCCAGTAAGATAATCCAACGTACTTACACAGCCGGTGCAACAATGAATATTCTTGCTGCTAGATTTCCCGAGCGAATTATCTTTAAAGATAATTCGCTCGAAGGTAAATGGTCGACAGGATCTTGCGACTTAACGCCTTCTGATTTTTTTATCTAAAGGTCTACGTTAAGGGAAAAGTCTAAGCGATAATTACGAAGATGATGCGTAGGCTGAAGTGCAACGTCAGAGAAATTCTTGCGAAAATTGAGCCAAAATTAAGCCCGAAAATGAAGTAAAACTTTATTTTAAGTAAGATAAATTATAGTAGTCTCACAGAAATGAAATGATTTATATGAAAGGTATGTATAGAAGTTTGGTCCTGACGAAGAGACGGGTACGTCTCGAAACCGGTAGACCGTAAATCTGGTAGTGGTTTTTACTAAGTTTTACTAACATTCTGTTATTATATCTAACCACAAAGTTAATGCTTTAAATATTAGTAATGTTAATAATAAACCTATTTTCATAGCATAGGCACTTGGCTTATTTTGAGAGTGGTAAGAATATTGATGCGACATGTATTCCGTGTTCGCATCTTTATTTACTTTTAAATAAAAATAAATAAACAAAAAAAAGAGATTAGCTGATATCGGAAGTAGAACTTTTTATTCTAGCTACAATTAAGCGAAAAGGATAATTCAGAAGATTTCAATTGATGGCTTTGTCATAGCGATGTCAAGGGATGAATGGCGCACTATTGTAATTGCTGTCATAAACTTTCATGAGTCCGTTTTAAGAAGAAAGCTTTATTAAAAGTCGTCAAGTTTAAATTACCTACTATTTTTAAATAATTTTAACTAAATTAATATTATTTAGTTTTTTCTATTGAATATGAACATGTAAATTACAATCCTAAGCTTAAAAACATAAACTGTGATTTCATTAAAGCTAATATACAAATAAAAACATTTATAGATAAAATACCAAATAAATTAGCTTCAAAACTTCGCCAATACTTCTTGTTTTGTTTTTATAATTTTGTTATAGTTGGATTCAATTTTGAAATTCCCGCCCACATTCTCCAGCGGTCGTGATCAGCACCCTCAAATATTTTTTTTCTAAACCACCTCGCACCTGTTATTTGAGAGGAGATTTGTGGCGACACGTTAGCCTGACCAAAACCTATATTTTATTTTAAGATGATTTATTTCTAAACCTAGCCGCTTGCTCGTGGTAAGATAATTAATCTTCTGTTTACTTAACGTTAATTGTATCTCCTGCTTTCTTTGAAAGAAAAAATCTTATGTATTTTTTTAACTCGCTTATAATGAAAGTGGGTCGCTGCTAATTTGAATGACATTTGTCTAAGAGGGGTTTGAAATATTAAACGACTTGTATATTTTGCAATAATATACGTATCCCTAGGATTTATATAAAGTCGTTTCTATGAAAGGTTGAAATATTATACCTATCAATTCATGAGGATTTGACATGAATAATTGCAGCCGATTAAAAAGCTCATCGATTCACAAAAAATCTCTGAATGAACTCTTAGGGTGCTTGTCCGTGGTGCGAGACAAGACAAAATGATAAAGTATATAATATGTAATATTTTCTATGTATATTTATTTTAGTTATTTATTTTTATCGCTCTTAAGGGCTTTTACGAAAAATTCGTATAGTAAAGTTATAGAGCATGTCAATTTTACAAGCCCAACAATTTTACAATATAAACATAAAAAATAAGTTTAAAAAAAGTTTAAACAATGCATGTAAATAACACGGACGTGTCGAATATTTGTATTGAAATAAGTATTAAATGTACATTTAATAATGAATACTTCAAACAATGTGTTAAGAATTGTTATATATGAATGAATATATAAAGTACAAATTGAAAATAAATAAAATATTATTAGATTTTTTGAACAAGGATTAGAAAATTAAATATTTATGCCATTTAGAAGGAAATCCTAAAATTCGGATACACAAATTCTAAAAATAATTAGAAAAATAATGTACGTTAGTTACACTAGCTGTGCCCGCGCGAGCAGGTTTTTCCGGAACCTTGTGAATATCAAACAATATTTTTTACAAAAAATGATTAGAAAATTAAATAATTCATTAAATATATTTACATATTTACGTGTGTGTGTGACGTACTCATATACGTATTCACAAAAACAATACATACATTTTATCGATGGGCCAAAAAAGTCAGTATTCAAAGCATGCAACTGCTTCGGACTAAAACAAAGCTTTCCGTACTTATTTATCGCCCTGCAATACAGACTCGCCTACAGACGGCACTAGGACGGGGACAGTAAGAGGGAGACTAAGAATTTATCTCACTTGAGATAAGTTAAGCGGAACACTTATTCTAAGTGTTTCTTTTACTCTTTCGCTCGTCCAACATGAGAAAATTTTGACTTCAGTGGTGGCTTGAAAGCTCCCGGAATTTTATGTAGTTTAAAAATTAAGTAAACTTAAAATACAAGGTAATTGAAGATTTTTCTACTAACGCAGAATTGTTTTAATACTTCAAGTCGTCTTGTTGTTGTTCTAGTGTAAACTCTTTTCCACAGATTTTCGCTTAGTGGTTTTCCATTTTTATTATTTTTTAAATTTCACTTATAACTGTGATTTTGGGAGCTTTCCATTCCAAGCGAATGAAATTTAGGAATTCAAGGTAGTTTTATCTTCTTCTTTGCCATTTAACTCACGCTGCTTCAAAGTGCGTTGTTCTCCACTCCCTTCTTTCATCTAACCACCTCGATGTAGACCGTTCTCGTAAAATTATTTTAAGACAAATAAAAACTTTATAGTAAATGGGTCGGATACATACATTAAATTATTTCTTAATGCAGCTTTTGAACTCTTTTCAAGTATTAATGCATGTTTTATAGTCCACGGATGACATTTTTATGAATTTTTGGAGTCGAGACAATCTCTGATGGTTATGATCCCATGAACTTCTTCATAGACATGTTGAATGAAGTTTTGTCTACGATTATCTAGTGTTCAATTCAATTCAATTAAATTTTTATTTATTACATAATAGGTTCATTACAAACTTTATGTTTAATGCATACATATTATGAATTTATATCTAAAAATATACATATACACGAATACATACACACCCATATACACACTTACATACATACATACATATACACATATACATATACATACATATATATACACACACACATATACATATTGTATATTAAAATAATAATTTAATATTAAACAATTAAAAGTGACCTGTACAATCTGGTCAAAGGTGTTGGAGAATCCTGCTTCGGAAAACCCCCTCAGACACATGGAATAAATCAATATCCAAAGCGATCTTGTTCAGCATAGCTATTGCTTTTCCAACAGGCATAGCCATCGGCAGGTTGGTCCTGTATATTGGAATGTGAAACAATCTATGCTATGCAAGTGTTGAATTCCCGGTAATAGTTAAAATAAAATAAATGTAAATATTTTAACGCCATTTATTTCTTTAAATTTTCTGAATAAATTTCTGTAGTTATAATATTTGTGGTTCAACACATAGAACACGCAATTATCTTATATTTTGACGATTAAATGTTTATTTCAAAGTACTACAGCTTTTAATGGAAATGGCGTTGCGAGGTTAAAATAATCCAATAGATTTCCAGATTATAGAATAATCATTTAGCAAATTTTACGCTAACTGGGCGTATTCTTCGAACTTTTGTGCTGATTCAAATGAACAGGTTTCCTACTCTGTTATTTAAATATATAAACTGTCCTTCGAGACAAAGCATGATTAAGTAATTCCAAAGAATGAAACCAAAATAATTCGAATCAAGCGCTCCGAAAGGTTATCGCGGGGTCGAACGACGCACCCTCCGTTCAACGTTCGAGACGCCTTGCGACGCCTTGCATGAAGGGGTGCGTCACGCGTCATTTCATCGCAAGTCGGACAATGCAATTTCACTACAAGCAACCCTAGAGTTATATTCTCCTAACTGAGTATGAACAGAAAAAATATAACACCGTTATTTTTTATTTAATTAATATCACACAACAGCGCCATTAAACAATAAATAAAAGTCGAGCAGTCTTCCGCATACGAATGCAAATACTAAAATACTTTAAACATCTCACAAGTATCGATGCAGTGTAGAGACTGGTGGAAAAGAACAAGTGCAAGGACCTGTTCCCTCAAAAAATCACCAAATTTATGGAACATGGTGACGCCTGCAATAATCGTTCAGCTCAGTAAGCTATCGGGATTACTATGGATTATAACAGATGACGCTGGATAATTTTTACACATTAAAAACTCAGGTCGGATCCTTCTTTATTTATTTATTTGTATGTGTATGAGGTGCATTGCAGTATTGAAAATGAGTTAAAAACAAAGACTTGCAATAGAATCTTGAATTCTTTGTTTGACTTTTATCCATTTTAAAGTTGACAGTTTTTTCGTTCTGTTTGATCATATATGAAACAGATTTTAAATGTATGCCAGTATGATCAAAGCTGGAAATAATATGGCAAATAATATTAATTGATGTAGTATTTACATTTGGGTGCAAAATTATTATTTTAATTAGCACTAATCTAAACTTTATACTACACATGTTTGAGTTATTTTTCACCTTATTAATTCCAGAGGTGCAGCCCCTCTCATCATTAGGTAATATATAGGAGTACAAAAGCAAATATTAGCCCGATTCAAAACCAATATTTCATTTCAATAAGTAGTCATTATAGTGAGACATCATCAAGAAAACGATTTTTTTTAATAATAGAGATACGAACACGGAATACATGTCGCATCAATATTCTTACTATTTTCAAAATAAGCTAAATGCTTGTGCTATGAAAATAAGACTAATTTGCTGGAATGGAACTCGAACCACCAACCACCAAATCTCTATGCGAGCTTCATGACCACAACAATTACAAGGTACTCAAATTATTTCTCAAATTATTACGATTCCGAAGATTATCTTATTAATTATTATAATATTAATCTTTTGTTTACTAAACGTTAATTCTCCGTCTTTCTTCCAATACTCTTCTTATTTTATTTTTATTTTGTTAACATAAACGGTCATAAGACCTTCGAAATAAAAGTTAATAATAAATTTACGGAAAAAAGATAGTAAAATGAAAAAAAAGTTTATTAACAGAATATAGGAAACAGAATACATAATAGAATATAACAGTACAATAGTAGACCATAAGCCGTGCGCCGCATCTTATATACTTGCAGCCAATTGACATTTGAAATGTTTCTGTTTTAATTATTGAAAGTGCGTGATATATCTTCCCTTTTCCGGACGTTTTCTTCTCGATGATGCTAGTTTGATCGGGAACTTTCTGGAGCATTCTAGATGATTCTGGATCCTTCTTGACGAAACGTGATTGTTCTATGGAATGCATTTAGCGTAACTATATGTTGTATTTCATTAATTTTACACTAGCTGAAAAGCCTAACCAAGGATATTGAAAATAATTAACAAGTAATTGTTTTTTTTTACTCTCAATATTCGACAAAGCCAGTTGGCAGAAGAAGTATCGGAGGCCAAAGTTGAGATGGGTAAATGGGGTGGAAAAGGACGTGCGAGCTCTGGGCATGACCAACATGAGAGGAAGGAGTGGAAGCGACTTATTGAGGAGGACAGGACCCACACTGGGTTGTAGCGTCACTGATGATGATGATAATGATGTTTTTTTATGCAACTTACATTCTAATAATACATACGCCGTATCCGGTCCACACATTCCAGTCCTTACGTAAATATTCATCGGCCCTACATTAGCTATATATAGTTCGTCTCCTATACATTCTCTCTAAAGTTCATACTTTTTACCTCACCCTCATTCAATACTTGACGAAAAAACTTCTTCAATGCAACTCTTCGGCATCTTCTTTTCCTTGTTCCACTTCGTTTAATCATATATATTTTACTCCATTCATCATCCAATTTATCCGCTTCCGCTTCCGCTTCCGCAATCCGTTTATTTCGTTTTAAAATTACTTTATTATTCAGAGTGGCGTACTCTAAATGCGAATGATATCAAATATATTTTTATTTATTTTATAAAGAACTAATGATTTTATAAGCAACAAAACAAATGTTTAACTTTTAAAATAAATTACTACTCCAAATACCTTCCTCTTAGGTACCTTTCAATTACTTGTTTTACTTTGAAGCATGTATTTTAAAATTAGAATATTTGTATTACAAAGCAGCTAGTTTGTTTCGTTTTCACTTCAAAGTCAAAGTATGTTTTGTTTCATTTTCGACTATAAGGCATTAGACAAATTATTCGGCAAAGAAGATGAACTGAATGAATTATAAAAGTATAAGAAAAAAAAAGTAAAAATTTAACAAAGACAAAGCTCACTGTTTTGTACGTTGAATATGAAAAATAACAAAATCATTATTGAAATCTAATGAGATGAACAAATTAGCTAGATATACAGAAAAAATCAATTTATCAAAAAAAAAACATATTTATAATACTGGAATACGAACCCTTACTACAGAAAATACTACGTTTTAGGTTACGAAAAAAATTAAACTTTCACGAATATTTTCTTCCATCTTTATATTTTGCAATAAAAAGTCTAAAACCTAAAAACGACCTTAACGATGGAAAATCTTGGGTACAATTCGAATATTTTATTATTATTATTACGTTACAATTTATTGAACATACTTGAATGATATTTAAAACAAATTTGACAAATCATTTAGAAAAATATACAAAACTTTATGTGATGAATCAATGTCACCATATTAAATTATTTTATTTGCATTTTTATTAATGAAATATTCACATGTATTATCGATTTTGTTTTAGGTTAACATGTAGGATGTGGATATTTTAAAAGTTACTTCCATTAAATCAAATTTTAATGTAAAGAAAACATTCACCAACGAAACAATATTTAACTCCTGTGTACATATATACCACACTTAATCACTCCATAGAAACTAAGTTCACAATTACTATTTGTCGCAAAGAGGACCGTACTTAGAAGCAACACACAACATTAAGTAGGCTTGATTGGGTACTTAAAAAAACATGTAATATAAGCATGAAATGAACCATAATTTCTTATCATTAAGCGCTATCTCCCATCCATTGGGGATGTTTCGTGGGGACGGAAAGCCTTTTTAGCTCCAAAAAGGCTTTGTTATTATTGTTGAGGTTGTTACGAGGGGGCCCAAAAGGGTTGGGTGTTGTCGCATGGAAAAAGTATGAAATTATCTGCTGGCAATTTTCATTTGCGCTAACTGCCGGGGGAGGTTTCGTTTCAAAGTGTACCACTTTTTGACCGCAGAAGGTTTAAGATGTTTTTTGCACGTGTGGTTAATTGTTTTATGTGGCAGTACTTACTCCTCTCATGAATACGTGGCAAAGTGGAAGATAACCTTTATTATTTACAAATTTACATTTATCGGTGTGGCGGAGCTTTTACAAGCTAGTAAATTTTTTGCCAAAAAGGATGAAAGGCCATTTTAAAACCCTCTGCTGGAATTTGTATCACCGTAAGAAAATTTACAAATAAATAAATATAGCAGTTATCTTTAACATAATGTTACTTTTTAAATATCTTTATATGAATTAATTATACGTTATTGTATGTATTTTTATTTATTTATCTTCATCTTGATACATGACACTGAAAATGGAGCCGCTCATCTCACTAAGAAGAACTCTCACTGTGCCGAGATGAGTAGTATAAAATATGAAGTCTATTAATTTATTTAAATGTTCATATATTCAGACCAGTGCTTACTTATTCTTCTGACATAAAAGAAAAAAGTGTATGAGGTATAACTCTCTGTTGGCTCTACAGTTCTTGATGGGTCTTGTCGTCCTCAAGAGTCATCCCTTTGTTGATGAGATTCTATATGTTTATTAAAATAGGTAGACTTTGCTAATTGAGCCATGTGGAGAGAAAGACTTGAGGGCAATCACCGAAACCATGGAGCTTTATAATGTCTTTAATGAAATATCTGTCATTGAAATCTTTTTATTTCAATCTAGGAGTGAAAAAATCGGCTCGAAATGGAGACTGATGATGGAAAATTCTCGAGAAAATCATTTCTATTGTCTCCCACCATGGGTGGGGAGACACTATAAATGATTACGATGATAATGACTACGCAAAAAAGGTTAAACAAAAATAACATTGTGGTTTAGCCTTTTTTGCGACGGACGCAATTTTCAGAGTAAACATTTTCAAGATCACAGAAGAATAACACTTAGCAAATCCTAAACGATTAAATTTAATGTTTAATTCTATTCTAAGAATATGCCAATAAACATGATACTTCTATTAGCAGGGACCTTAGATCCAACGGGTTTTACAACAGTTGACACGAAACTTGAAAATAATATTTTTCCTAACATATTAAATAATGAAAACTCGTTAACATAGAAATCCTTATCATTTATGAGCTGCTTAAATCAAAAATCGTTTTCCTGTGGACTTGATCTTGTTAATTTTTGTAAAAACAACGTTAACGTTACATTATATCTGTTATAACGTTAGAATCCTTGAGAGGATAGAGGATTCGCTGAAAATTATTTTCACATCACAAGTGCTTAGCTCATTTTCAAAATAATATTAATGCATAATAATAAAATTCCCATTTTCCCTGTGATAATGATAATCTATGATCTCAAGCCTAGGTATTTTTGTGATATATTTTGCTGTAGTAATTGATCTTATGGCATGATGTAGCACTGAAAATAAAAAATATTTTTGTTTCCCAAATTGCAATACACAACCAACGGGTGCACGGCGATTAAGCTGTTAAGCTTCTGAAATTTACATATTCCGTGTAAGCTTAATTAAACTACGTTTTGAATTTAACGTGTTTGTATATTCTAATGTAATCTTCGCGTTGACCAAAACTTTCAGTATAGCCAGGAACCATACTCTGACTGTGAAAGCTCTTCAAAAATCGCTAAATCGGACTAGGTCTTGCATATATAACCTGGTTACGCTGGAATAAACTTATTTTATTATTATTATTATTATTATTATCATCATTACTATACAACGACGCCAATGATGCGTTTTTTTTACTGAAAAAGTCAATTTTTTTTTCGAAAAAATTTTTGTCGATTTTTTTATAAAATTTTTTTAGAAACTTTTTTTAAAAATTTAATATATACACTAGAACACGCCTGGAAAATAATATTTTCAATTTTATTATCATTATTTATTTATTTTATATTTACCGAGTATTAGTAAAACTTGTTTTTAAAGAAGTTTAAATGTGCTGGTTATTACCGTTATATCAAAGGTTTTAAAGCGGGAGATATTAAAATTTTAACTGTTTTTGACAATAAAAGAAGAATGTCTCGGATCTGTCTTTCGCAGGACATCCTCTAATTATAAACAGGATGAGATCAGAAATTCACGGCGACTTCCCTTAGTTCTCGTGTCAAACGAGGAAAATTTCTCAAGAGGAAAAACCAACCCCTTTATTCTATATACGCTCAACTCATTCAGAACAGTACACGCCTTATTTAATTTTATAAATTTTAATAAAACGCCGTATTTAATAAAAATAATGTTTTATATACAAAACACATTTAAAAGAGGAACGATTGGATGTTCATTTCATAGAAACAATTTGATTTTTTTCAGAAAAATCTGGCAACTTATACCTTAAATTACAAAAACCAAGCCAATGAATAATATTTCAAAATCTCTAATAACCCGTGCCCATGAAATGAATTACGATGAAATTACTTCAGAGATTTGAAATAAATCTCTACTTATAAATCAGCTAGAGTAGAAAGACAAATTTGTTTGCACGATGATCGATTTTAAAGCGAGACAGAGCACGCTCGTCTTTTACATTGCCTGAAACTATTGATACCTTAAACTATTTGGTCTATAATTATAGATAAACAGAAGACATTTTTAAAATTAAAACTGGCTGTCAATTAATAAGAAGACAATAAAATATATTAACTGCTAAAGAATAATTTCAATAATTGCCACTGAAAAATGTATCCAACTAACGAACAGAACAACAATACAATTGATACTGACATTTGACGTGTGATATACAACAAGCGTAAATACAGGTGCAAAATAGTAAGACTTCGATACTTGGCGTGATACACGAGAACTACAAATGATCCAATCTAAGAGATTGTGTAGAGTCGAAAATCTCATACAAATGTCGTACGTCGATATGGGCTGTAGTGGTTTGCAGAAGGCTCGAACAAATATCTTCCAAACGTATATAACAGAAGTAGAAGCTTAACCACTCTAAACCCTCTATTACTAGCCCAAAAAATATAATCAAAATAGGCCTCCCATCAATCCTTTTTTTTCAGAAATTTATAAAAATGAATATATCATTTTAATATTAAAAGAAAACAAAAAAAAGTGGGATCTAAAAATTCTTGAAATATAAGATCTTTGTTAATCTTTAACACCCCAAAATACAATACCAGAGCAGCGCAAAACCATTATTTTTTTCGAGGCACAAAACATTTTAATCAACAGGTAGTTGTTTGATAATGACCTAACAAGCCAAAACAGCTGTCACACAAAATAACGCTTAACCTGCAGAACTTGATATTTAATTTATTTTAAAATTCATTAACAATAAACATGGAGTTCAACACAAAAACCAGAAATAAAAAGTAATCAAAATTTAAAATCGTTCAAAAATTGTAAAAAATAATTTTAAAAATAAATAAAAATAACTCCGAGCTAAATTACTTTAATTTATTACTTTTTTTCATTATTCACTTCATACATTATTTGTTACTGTATATTTCATTATTACTTTATACTTTATAATGTTTTGGTAAATTACATCAAACTCCTCTTAAATATGAGCAGTTCTGTTTTAGGTAGCACGTAAAATATTTATTGTATCCACTATTAATTTGTTCATCTAACTCAAAAATCCCATTGTACTAAATAAAAATTTTCCAATAAAATTTGGAGGAACTCCTCCTACCACTCATGTACGCGCGGTAGCAGTTATATCTACTTATTTGACGTGATTGTAATAATTCATATTTACATATTGTTTAAAAGTGTACATTCATTCAAAAGTACGATCTAGGGAGATGATAAATATAATTGATAACACTGAAAATAATTAAACTATTAAAATTTGTTTTTGAAGTGGTACAAATGTAAATAGTAAAATAAGAGATAAATGTCTTCGAATTCACATCTCACGACGATTCAAAGACATCTATCGCCGCAGCATCGCAGACATATGATGCGTCGAATCAAAACAATTCATTGCATTTTAAAAAATTAAAGTCCAAGTGCCTACCCACTTTCATGTTTCGGTTCCGTATTCAAAAGTTTCGAAACTATACGACTTTGAGTGTCGCGTTGTATGTCAAATTAAAAATGTGTTTTTTGTTTTGAAAATGAATATTAGTTGTCAGATATGTCGTTTTGCAAAAACATTGACAACGTAACATGAAATCCTAATGCACACCTAAAATTGTAATTCAATAAACAGTCCTAATTTTCATTTTAATAACCAATCATTTGTCAGCTTTTGAATTGAGCATCTTTATGATTGGCACTCGATTCAAAATGATCGACAATACATTATTTATATTACTGGAACACTAATTTCAAGTAAAAAGAAATGACAGTTAATGGATGCGCGCGTATTTCGTGGTCTCGCATTCTCTCTACATATATTTCCTCTACAATGTGCACCTTTCCCGTTACAATAAAAAAAATTTGAAGAAAGAAGAAAGTTTACAAAAAATATATAAATAAAAGTAAAAATGAGCTTTTCAAATATTTTTAATTAATTTTTGGATTCAAGGTGTTAAAATTTGCGTTGCCGCCTGGGACTTTATTTATGTCGCTTATCTTTAAGAAAATAATCTCAAGCCCGACTAGCGCTATCACCTGGATTCATTAATTCATTAATTCTAATCCACTTGCTCTAAGTTAAAGACGTATTTAAGTCTAATTTATACTTTTAATTTGAAAGTCGAAAAGGTGAAAAGGAATTTAAATTGGAACTTTAGTTTATTGGAATATCGTCGATTTTATTAAAAAAGGAATTCATTTAAAATGTTGGTAGGTACCTGGAGTATGATACCTGTGAATAATGAATTTACCGAAAAGGAAAAAGCTTTCCAAATTATGAAATTATTTAACATTTTTTCTAGATTCTTTTTATTAATCTGTTACAGAGCCCTAAAATGCTATTTTTTTTACCGATTATCACAAGTATCAAATATTTTGTTCCGGAAAGCGCCACAAGAATCAAGTCATAATTCTGTGTGAAACTAATTTTTCACTTTTTTTGTAGGCCCATATTAAGGGTGTTTCTTAGGTTTTTGCCAGCCGCCATTTTAAAACAAACCAAGAAACTTATCAAGATATTTACCAAATTACTTATTCCCGAAAATTTTGATCTGTATCATATAATTACACATAAATGTATACATGTATATGTAGTGTTTTAGACCCAGTCCACAGTATCTAAAAAGTTAAAAACACTGAGAAAAATAATATGTATTAAGCAACTTCAAAGTTTGCAGTTTTCGTTTTGTAAACGTTGGACTTTTATTTTTAAACTTATTAATATTGCATAGCATAAATTCATTCGCTTTAATACAAACCAAATAAAATTATTAAAACCTTACAGAAATTTAAACCAGAATCTTACAGAATTAATATAGTATATATTTTTGCTTCGAGGTTGTTGCGGTAGTGTGTCTTTCCTGGATTGAATCGCGTGTTTTGTGGATGGTTCCTGACCATAATTGTGGAATATTTACACACCCCATGCACAAGTGCGGTTATACCGTAAATTTTAAGGCAAAGCCTTGACGTTGGTACGAGTCACCATGTCAAACCTTGGTTTCCTCTAAGAAATCATCCCTGGAAAAAGGGATCAAATCCAGAAAAATAAACAGTTTCATAAATATAATATTTAATTTATTACATACTCGTACATAGATGTAGCAATATTTTTTTTAATTTTGAAAGGATTGGAGATCCCTTGGTCACGATAAAAAAACAAACCTAGACTGCAAAGGCTTACGCACATATCTCTGATATTTTTAACTCCAGTGTAGCACATTATAAAGATGCTCTATAAAATCTCTATACCCTGCAGTCCTGAATCCATAATATTCAAAAGAAATTATTATACCTATTTGTTTAATCTTATATACTTACCTACTTTGCACCTCCTTATTCTAAATTATGTTTAATCTTATATACTTCACATCTCATTTTCTAAATTATGTTACTGTAAAACCTTTAAAAAACTGTTTATACTATAATGTCAATTTCTACTGTAATTTTTTGCTTTACTATTATATTACACTTTTGTTTTCTTGTGTACACTATTATTTAACAGGTAGGTACTTTTTGTACCGTACATTGAAATAAATAAATTTCTATCGAAATACCTAAAATATTTTGGAGCAATGAATGATGTTTTTTTATTAAAATAAAGTAACTCACTGAATAAACGTTATCACTAAACTTTCTGGATAAACATAAAAACATATTATAGCTAAACATTTATTATTTATTTTATGTAGATTTTGAATTTTTAAATAGTTTCTCTTTACGTCGATGCTTCATGTTTTTTACATCGCTGAATATTTTACGTAATTTTAATGTATCCAAATAAAAATCATATGAATATGGAAAAAAATATGTAGCAAATTTTTGTTCTTTCTGTTAACGCGTTTGTAATATTAAACTGTCGGCCTAAAGAAAATAAAAGTGTTTGCTGCTATATACATATGAATGTTATAAACGTTTACTATTGAAGAGATCAGTTTGTATTTTATTACAATTTGTCATATTTACTAAATTGGACATCGGAAAAATAACGGAAAAATTTAGAAATAAATCATGGAATTGGCAATTTTTGGGTCTCTGAGTATTATCCACATACATACTCAGCATCAAAGTAGGCAAATAATGTCTGGATTGATTATCAAAGCCATGATTATTTTGTAATAAAGATATTACTTTTGACCCTCATTGTGTGGAAATTGATGATGTCTGTGACTATAAATGGTAAAAATTACTTTTTTATAATTATATCCCAAATGAAATAAATAATAAAGTATTTGGCAACGAGGTAATATTCAATTACATTCTTCCATTGTTTTTTATGTCACAACCTTTAATTTAAATATCTTTTTAATTCACAGCTTTCTTACAAAAAATAATTTAAAAAAAAACACCAAACAAAAATTTTATGAATTAAATTCTTTAATAATAAGAATCCGCTGACAATTTTTTTGGATACCCAAATACAGTTGACTTTTAGTTCGTGATTTTGAAAACATCTATAGCCCAGTAATCAAATAATATCGAACCTTTATTTTTTCCATCCAAAAAAAATAAACACGGAAGGTGTCCTACGGTGGAGAAGTGTAGGGGACATTCGTACGCAACGTCATGGTCATGCTGACGGTTTTCTCTGAATATCGTGGGCGGTGCATTACGAGTATGCATCACAAGGCATAACCAATACCAATGAGTAACATCGGGAGCTTTGATGCTGTGCGACGCAAATGACCGGACATGTGGGCAACGGCAAGCTGTCAGTTTTTCAGAATCCCTACTCTCCCGGCATGGCTTCGTGTGATATTTGATTATTCCCCGTTTTTTTAAATTCTGCTTAAAGAGACCCAATTTGAATCACATGAAGACATTAAACGCGATTGCCTAAAAATGCGTTCTATAAGCATTTCTAACAACGGCGGGATGGAGTGTATGCATTACTAAGGGAACTGCTTGAAGGAGATTAGAGGAAGTATAGTTTAAAAATATTTTTAGGTGATAACGGCCGTTCAGAATCATCTGATTTTTTGGCATACTCTGCCGTATTTCTACGACCTTTCTGGCCAACGTTTCGGATCACATTGCAGGGTCCCTTCATCAGGGCTGATGTGTTGTGCACAACATTTTATTACTCAAGGGGGTTTTCGAATGGACTCTTGATACCCCTCAAATGCTGTTGGATGATTGAGAGCCCTCTGATCGAGGCGGCCTGCCCAATGCAATTTTATTTCATCACACGTTTTTTATCCTGACTCTCAATGAAACTTTATATGGAATTTTTCGATCGAACATCGTATATATTTATATTCCTGTTTCATACGTAATGCCCAACACATCTTTCTATGTCTCTAATATTCCTAATATAAGGAAACTTCCAGCCAAACACACGTTTTTATTTCTATTTTTTATATGATGTCTAATACACACCTTTTCGCATCTCTAAACGCTTATTCAGAGTGCACAGGCGGGAGCGGGTGCGTGTGCGCTCGCGCTGGCTCTGGCGTCACCATGTTCACAGTGCCGAAGCGGCTGAGAGTCTAATATGTATGCTTCTCAAACTTCTATACTTGCGATACTTACGTAGAAAGATGGATGAAGACTTGGTTTTATTAATGGAAAATTCATTTTTCAAATGGGAAGTAAATTATGTGAAGTTGGCTAAATGTTTGAAAATGAAAAAATGAAAATGTTTGAATTTAATATTTTTATTCTTTAACTTTAATGTGTAATTATATAAAATGTGAAAGACTACAAATAAAGTTTTTGTTAATTGTAAATAATCTTTTATTTTGATAAAACTTCTAATTTTACCTAAATAGGATGATTGATTTTAGAGATATGTATGATTATTTGTATAATAGCTGCCCGTATGTCGCAAGTCGCGCGAATATTTCACAAAAAATGCTTCACGGGCGTTAAAGTAGTAAGTACCTTACCAGCTTTTTATAGTTTTTTGGGTAAAATAATTTATAGGTAAAAAAAATAGAGGTAATTTTTTAAAAATATTTTATATAAATAAAAAACATAATTTATAGGTAAAAAAATTACATTAGATTTTTTATTACTTCCCATAATTTACTTGACAGCTCTATTGAAGTGTTGTGGGTGTTTGCTTTGCCAAATAGCAGTGCGATGTTGCACTGCGGATATAAATTCTTCCGCACCGATTTCCATGTTGTGGCGTGTGGATCAAAAACGTTTAGAACCAGACGCTTTGGCCACCGCCAGACGCTCGGGCAGTGTGAAAGATACAGGCGGATTGGGCCAACAGAATCGGCCGCGCGCTAGGAGCGCTACCTGCGCCCGCGTCCGCCCCTATGCAGGCGCGCCCGCGGTCGAGCACTGTGAAGGCGAGAGGCGTGTAGGTACATTTGAACTACACGCACCCGCGCCAGCGTCCGCACCCGCCCTT
Source organism: Agrypnia vestita (assembly GCA_016648135.1). Taxonomy (NCBI): domain Eukaryota; kingdom Metazoa; phylum Arthropoda; class Insecta; order Trichoptera; family Phryganeidae; genus Agrypnia; species Agrypnia vestita. The sequence goes on from JADDOH010018096.1 coordinate 23,389, forward strand.
ACTCTGAAAGAGCCCTAATATGGAATATTTCAGTCGAACATCATATTTTCTTTTTTCTTTATGCGGTGTACATCACATATATTTCCATGCCACTTATATGAAATCATTCAGTCAAACATCGTATGTTTCCTTTTCCGTATCTATGTGTGATGCCCAACTTACATCTCTCCGTGCCTCTTATATGGAATCATTCAATCGAATATCATATATCCCTTTCTTTTCTCTACGTGTGAGGCCCAAAGTACATTTTTTCATACCTCAAATACGGAATTTTTCAGTCGAACATCATACGATTTTTTTCCTATCTCTTCGTGTGATGCCCAGCATATCACTTTCCAAGTTACCAATATATCTAATATATAAAGAATCTTTCAGTTGAATATATTAAGTTTATTTTCCTATCTCTTCGTGTGATTCCCAACGCACATCTTTCCATGCCACTAATAAGGAATCTTTGAGTGGACATTATTTTTTTTCCTGTTTCTTCGCGTGATGCCAGACTTACAATTTTTCGTACCTCGAATATGGAAACTTTCAACCGGACGTCCCTCGCTGATCTTTTAGGCATATACTCTTGATCGATGAAAAGTTATATCGCGGCTTTCGTCCAAGTTCCTTGAATGACTACCTACGCAGCAATCAGCCGCTCTCCGCCGTCGGCTAATCAGATTAGCTCTCAGTTTGCTGCTAAGCCGCCAACAAAAGTGTTTGCAGCGGCCGTATTCCCCAGCGGAGATTAACAATATTACCGTGGTGAAAGTTTTAAATCCCAGTCCACCAGGGGACGTGCTCTATCGTTGAAAAAGTGCACTTAAAAAGCTCGCAACAATATTGTGTGCATTATTCGAACGTAAAGCTCTGAAAGCTCCCAGGACAATATCAAATCACGTAGCGATAACAGCTTTTATGAATATTCAAAAAAATATTAGCCCGATAAACAAGTTGTTGTTACGAACGATCTAAATGCAGTTTTATGGTTATTTAATAATGGAGAAGCGTGTTTTAATGGGGTCGGCAAATGCATATTAATTTTCGAAAAAAATTGTTTCATTTTATTTTAAAACTGAAATTCAGTACGTACCTAATACCGAATCATAACTCAATAAAAAATTTCTATCGTGTATCTATAAGTATGTATGGTATAATATATATCTATATATATATATATATATATATATAATAATCACTTATTTTATAAGTAGCTTAAATACCTATAAGAGTTGCTTGGTGATGTAGTGGTTATGACTCTCGCCTAGTGATCCATTGGTCGGTGATTCGAGCCCCGTCCGGGACACCGGCAAGTAAGTCATATTATCATAACATAAGCTTATTGTATATAATATTGATGCGACACATATTCCGTGTCCGCAACTCTATTAAAAAAAATTATTTTATAGAGATAATGAAAATAATAAAAATATATATTAGGTCCTTACATATGAAATTGGCGTTTAGTATGAGAGGAGCATAAAGCCGATTTTTTATTATTATAATATATTTATTTAATTAAAGTATGTACCATTGCTATCTATGCACTTTTGCCATCTCATAGGTAGTTCATCGATCCCTTTACTAAAAAAACCATTCGGACGGGAATCAATAAAATCTTTGAAGGCGGTTTGGACTGCCCCATCGGAGTTGAATTTTTTCCTTTGCAAGAAGTTATCCAAATTTCTAAAAAAATGGTAATCTGTTGGGGCAAGGTCCGGAGAGTACGGTGGATGTCTTAGACATTCCAATTGAAGCTCTTCTAATTTGGTAGCCGTCTGTTATGCAGTGTGTGGTCTAGCGTTATCATGAAGCAGCAGTGGCCTAGAGCGATTAACCAGCCTCGGTTGTTTAGCAGCTAGCTTTTCCATCATGGTTTGCAGTTGCTGACAATAGACATCTGCCGTAATCGTCTGGCCAGATTTAAGAAAGCTGTAGTGAACGACACCAGCACTAGTCCACCAAACGCTCACAAGTAACTTTTTTGGAGTCAATTTTCGCTTGGGGCATGGTTTGGCTGGTTCGGCAGGGTTCAGCCATTGCGATGAGCGCTTCCGATTATCGTACAGGATCCACTTTTCATCACAGGTAATGATTCGATTTAAAATCCCATCATTATTGTGCCGGTTGAGTAATGCAACGCAGCAGTCAACGCGCGTTTGTTGATTTGCTTCACTCAATTCGTGAGGTACCCACCTTTCAACTTTTTCACCTTACCAATTTGCTTCAAGTGG
>JADDOH010018097.1:0-34422 GCA_016648135.1 Agrypnia vestita
AGTGTTCGTGAGAAAAATTATAATATTGTCGGTTCTTGCATATTTTTTCAACGGTATAGTGTTTAAAAACAGAATCGAGAATGTCGCGTGACTCAGATCACCCCGAGTGCCTTCTTCCACCCTAAAGAAAATAATTTCTTCAGAAATAACAGCGTCCGCTCTTTCACCGCGTTCCAATAAATGTTCCGCAGAATCCAATTGATGCTCTTTGTGGAACAGATAGTTGCGGCCGATTTAAATCCACAAAAGCGCCGAGTAAATCTGAGTTAGAGATGATAATGTCGGCTTTTTTACGTTATTGGCGATCCATTGTCCCCACGAGTCCACCCCTGAAATATCACCCACTTTTGTTAAGGCGGAATCAAATTTAATTGTAAATTTGTGATAACAGTGTTGAAAACAATTTTTTTTTATTCTTTACCCTTTTCTACCGCCTTTTGAAATTGAAGACAATTCGTATACGTGGGTTTTTAAGTATCAAATAAAGTGAAATCCATGAGAGGCTGTAACGCAAAAATGAAGAAATAAAATATGTAGAGAAGCAAAAATTACGAACAACATTTGTAGGGTATAAAAGCAAAGGCAGCAATATCCAAAAAAAATTTAGTGCTGTCATCGAGAATTACTAATTTATAATGTACTGAATTCGAGATTTTATGGGAAACATACTTTTGAAAGCGGTATTATACATAAAATCTAGAATTGTGATTGCATTCAAACATTTCATTTTTTTTTAAATATTGTTGTCTTTTTTTTCAGCCCTGACGATGGACCCTGCAAAGAGGTCCGAAACATCATCCAGAAAGGTCGTAAAAACGCGGCACAATACCCCAGAAGACACAAACCTGAAGATTCCGAGTAGCCGTGAATACCTTAAAATATTCTTCATTGCTGTCTTTGCTTTTATACTCCACAAATGTGCGTCACCAGAAACGTGAAAATTTCAATTATTTAATCTCATATTTTTCTGCGCTGTACTGAAGAGCGAATTTTAAGTGCACTAAAATGCATTTTAAATCCGCAACACTCGAAATTAGCGAAGGGATAAACTAAATTTCAAAATTTCAAATTTCAACACACACACATGTTCACCACTTTGAAGACTACAACACTATATTTGTAGTAAAAAGTACGTGAAGTGAACTAATTGTAGTACTACGAAATTTTAGTACCAATGAAGTGAAGTAATGAAGTAACTGTACTACAAAATTGTAGTATTAATGAAGTGAAGTAATTGTAGTATTATATTACAACTTCAATATTTTTTCCCAAATAAAACGTTCGGTGAAATTGTAGTATTATAGTACAACATGAATATTTTTTCCCAACTAAAAAAATTCGGTGACTAAAAAAAAAGGTCGTTATAAAAAAATATATAAATATAAGTTCGACTATTTTACGGTAAAATAACATTTGACGACCTAAAAAAAAAAAGTCAACTGGAAAAATATAAAAAATATTTAAATTTTAATGTTTCATATTTCATATTTAAATATTTCTTCGTTCAGTCCCAAAATTTTTCGAACCATGGATTGGGGGGATGGGTTGTTTTGATTTCCAATAATTTTTTCATTTATCTACAACGACTTTCTAAAATTTTCACATAAACAATGTACTGTTTGAAGTATGTAGGTACTCGTACTTTCGATAACAAGTGTTTATACTTTGTAGGGTTCGCTTTGAAACGAAGTGTACTATTTTAAGTATATTCTTTCAATAAATTTGAAGTGTGTTTAGTTTGTAGTATGCACTATACTTCAAAAGGTGTGAAGTGTATACTTCAATGTAGTGTAGTATTACATTGTAGTAGTGAGTACAGAGCGGACCCATCACTACAATACAAGCATCCTTAATTTTTGGCAACGTGTCTTCTATTCGTATAATAATTTATTTTTTTGAAGTATGATTATTGTGTGATATGATTTTCTGAACTCTATCAGAAGGCTAAGGTCACTTATTATTGATCCTTAGTGAGGTGACATGTCAGGGTAGGCAGATAGTAAAGACAATAATAATGATTCCACAGAAACGTGGTTCACTGAAATTGTTAGAGCATGTTTATAAAAGTAGCTTAAAAATATATATATCCATGCATTGAAATACCACAGTTTAATATGGAGTTCGTAAAGAATGCGGCTAATGGAAAAAGTATAATGACTGCATTCTGGTGTGCGCGCTAAAAATTATTTCTTGAAGACAATCCGGATATTTTAAAATCGACTAATGAAGATAAATATATTATAGATGTCTCATAGAGACGAAATTATATTTTTTATAGGAAAGTGGGTCTTTGGGTGTTCATAGGGCTTACCACCTATCGTACGGCTACTTTAAGTGATCACTTTACACAATGTAACGTTCACATTTCCACCAAATAAATAAATAAATAAATAATTATCCTTAGCGCGACCGGCATCCAAAGCTTTTTCATTCCTTTTATTAACCTCAGATGAGATATCTATTTTTGATTGGGATTTTTTTAAATAATTTCGTCTCTATGGGACATCTAAATATTGTGAATCGTCTAGTGAAATTACGTTATTCTATGTACATAGAGAATATTCCAGAGTGCTCCGAAGGTGTAGCTCTATCGTTTATAACTGCTTTGGGGAATCCCGGTTTACAGTGATATTATCCCACCTTGAATTCCTTAAGCCTGTTGAGACAAAACTCGTACAAATAATGATCCGGGGGCGAGAGAAGACTGGAATGGTAGGATTCAAAGTGAAAACTAAAGAATTCGTGTATTCCAAACGAGATGAGAGTGAGAATCTGAGTGCTTGGAGATGAATGAATGTCTTCCAAAGCTCCCACACTCGATGATCATATTTTACACATACATAGGGATTATATAAGTTCAAACTTCTACAAAACATCTACGAAGTTAACAGGATATAAAACGAGACACAAAGGTTATTACTGTCTTATTAACCTTCTTTTCGCATAATATATGGAGATGAATATTAGTTTATTATATTTAGATTACGCAAACATAATAAAAAATCATTTGAGAGCTGTATTTTGTATATTTATTTAATATTATTTCCCAGTACTCTGGACGTTTTACAGTGAATTGGAAAGTACTGGTAGTATCTGGAATACACGGGAATAAATCTAGAAAATCGAGGATATAAATATATACGTAAAACGCGTGGTGACATAAGTGGTTGTTTTGACAAAAGCGAAACCAGAGATAAACGAACAAAAGCGTAAAGTGGCGATTAAGTGTGGTCAGCGAAATACATTGCGAGAAAACCTACCCAGAGTAAGAATAAATGCGACTACAGTCACGCGAATATTCTAAAAAGACAAGTGTAAAGTATTCCACAGATGAGTGATTAGTGTGAAATTAGGCTGAATTGCATAATACTGCATCAGTTAAGTGACTCTTTGTTTTCAATAAAACTTTGTAGTGTTTAATTTGCCTCTCATCGTCGTAATCCATAAAAATGTGTGTTTGTTGTCATAAAATTGTATAGATTCGTTGGCCTTTATATTTATTTCGACTTTGTTTTCAATCAATCACCTTTTTTTTCAGCGTTTTTCAGTGAATTTGGAATATGAAATTTTTTTAATTTTTTTTATTTTTTTTTTATTTATTTAATATTGAAACTACATTTAAATCATAATACATTTGTCTATTACAATCTACTTAGATACATTTTATTTTATTGCTTCGCCTCTCCAAAAATGAGACTTGCTCATGTGCTTGGTGAGGGGCTTACACTTTATTAGTTTATTTTGGATTTGGCTTATTTGCTCCTTAGCTATATGTCTTGTTATGCATTGTCAATTGCTATATGTCTTGTTAGCTATATGTCTTTGCTATATGTCTTGTTAGCTATATGTCTTTGCTATATGTCTTGTTAGCTATATGTCTTGCTATGCATTGTCAAATTGTATCGATCTAAAGTGTTGGTTTATTTTTTCTTTAATTGTTTTAAGTCATCGATTTTCTTAATATCTGTAGGTAGGTCATTGAAGTTTTTTATGCCCAAGTATATGTAGTTTTGTTGACACAGTTTGGTATTATATTTTGGGATTTTAAAATTATTTTTGAATCTTAATGATGTGTTTTTTTCAAATTTAGCAGTTATGTTTTCTTTAATTAGTTGTATAATTGACGTTTTTTTGTAAACATTCTCTAATTTTGGAATTTGGAATTTAGAGAAAAGTAATTGTGTAGAGAAGGTTTTTCTTTTTTTTAATATTACTTTTATAATTGATCTTTGGATTACTTTCACTGTGTTTATGATGTTATTATACGCCCCTCCCCATCCAATGATTGCATATTGGAGTAGTGCATGGACAGAAGCGTAATAAACCATTTTTAAATTATCTATGGTTAGTGTGTTACGCAATCTTATGAACATATATATGCATTTCCTTATTCTTTTGACTAACTCGCTAATGTGGCTGTGCCATTTTAGGTGTTGGTCTATTATTACACCAAGGTATTTTAGTTCTCTTTTAGATTCTAGGGTTGAGCATTTGTCATTGCAGTTAGTTTTTTTGCAGTTGGTGTCATGTACAATAATTTGTAAATTTGAAGGGATTGTCGGTTTTTTTATTGAAAAAGGAATAAAGTAAGTTTTTTCGGAATTTAAGGAGAGTAAGTTGTTGTCAAACCATAATTTTAGCGTTTTTATGTCATTGTTCGTTTGTCTATTAACTGTGTCCCAGTCGCTTCCTTTCGTGATGATCGCAGTATCGTCAGCGTATGATATTATTTTTCCGTTCAGTTTTAGGTTGAAGATGTCGAAAAAATTAATGCTATATATTTTGTTTGTAGATATACAGGAATCCACATAAAGCTAGTAATCAAATAAGTATTAAGTTTGAATTAGAGTTTAAGTATTTAGAAGCTTCATTAAGCGATATGCGTGCCCAAGATGTTTGAAAGCGTCCTAGGGGAGAGTGATCTTCCAGGGTGAAATAATGAAGCGTTTACCTCTCTTCCTACCAATGCGGAGATAAGGAGAGATGATAAGTAAGTATTTTAATAATAAAATTCAAAGCCATCCCTTCCGACCTCTTTATCCTTGAGCAAATAATATTCAAGAGTCTGCTTTAAAATGGCCGTCGCTAGTTTGGTATATCATCGAAGATAACTTCAAATACGGTTCGAGAGGCTCTCGAGGATCCTAGATATAAATTCAAAGCCTCTTACGGGCGACGGGGTCATCAGATGAAGTAATTCATAAGGCTTCTCGGCTTTCTGACGACACTTTTTTTTAAATTATCGGTAATTTAGCCGGCGGCCCCGGTGGTGACGGGGCACTTTTGCAGGCCCGGAGATTGTATCAAGCGCTTGTATGACGACGTATTTTACGAATAGTTTTTTTTTTCCAATATCTACCTAAAAGTATTTTTCAACATGTTCCTCATGCAAAACCTTTTTTCATCTCGAAGAGATAAAGATTATTGGAGTAGAATATTTTCCATCTTTTATCAAAGCTGTCTGTCTATATTGGCAAAAAACGGGACTTTAAATCATTGAAAAAAAAAAAAAACAAATATATATATATATATATTTCAATGATTTAAAGTCCCGTTTTTTGCCAATATAGACAATGTATTTTATTGTCTGTTTAATTATCTAAAAGCGGTTTTGCATATAATACGATATTACGCGACGGATAGATAATTTTGCACCATATAATAAGGTCAATATTATAGTAATAAAATTTATAATGAATTTTATTCATATAATCACTTGAGTTTATAATAAGTATTTTAGAAATGATAATGTATATAAGCGCCAAGCATTCAAAATATAAATGATATTTTATTAATATAATCAAACATAAAAATTTCGTTATCTACATTTTAGCGACCGTGATTTCGTTCAAATTCACGTCTAAAAAAACGCAATTAGAAATCACACGGCTGAAAGTGGGGCTCGAAATTCAGCCGCACAAATGCCGGCGCGGAACACTATCAACATTGCCACCACCGCGTATACGCTACCCTTCAAAAATATATAATATATATATAAACTAGAGCTTAGCAAAGACCACCATTTTAACATTGTAATACACAAAATGAGGGGATTAGCAGCAAATGCACCACTATGCGTAGTCGTGTTTGAATAAAATACTTTGGCCAAAAGTGTCAATTTCACAATTGATAACTGATTTTGAAAGCACGTAGGTACCTTGGTGTGTTTAAGAAGCATTTAATCATATTAATTTTGAATTGTCAACTCTGGCCTTAAAATCAGTTAAGTAGAAAAACGTGTTATCAAAATTTTATCCTTTGGATAGAAGTGCTTTTGTTTCTCATCCCTAGTTTATGAAAGTCTAGAAGATTACTTAGTTTTCAAGGAATATAATATATTATGTAATCGCCGTGAAAGGGAAGATTGAGAGTCGCAGAGGGGTCGGAAGGGGGCAATCCTGGCTTCGAAACATCCGAGAGTGGACCGGGATAAGAAGCGTGGACTGCCCTGGACAAGGGAAACTTTCTCGCCGATCGGGGGGGACCCGACAGGGTACATGAAGAAGAAGAAGAATTGTTAAATAAATTGAAAAAAACGAGCGAGCCTTACAGTAGTCGCACATGATGTATAACATTTGACATCTCACAATTAAAAATATCAATTGAGCTGCAACAGAAATTAAGATCAAAATTTAAAAAAGCTATTATACAAATATACTCGTATGTATTTATTAATTAGTAAATACAAGTATAGAAAATGTATGTGCATTAATTAATTAATAAATTTTGCCGCACTAGGTAGGTACCGTTTATCAACATACATATTTTTTTTTTAAATGTGTTTGGTCAATTATTTGTTTTTATTTATTTTCATAGATGGCGGGAGTGTGCCGCCATACATATTTTATGAAAAAATGAATGAATATTTAAAAATAATCACATAAATTACATTAAATTTGAGAATGTAAATCAATAAGTTTAGTTATTGTTTACATTAATGCTAATTTTTTTTAAATTCATTTATTGGATAGTTTCGAAGATAAAAGCCAAAATATATCAAAGTTACAACATCCACACGCTTGACACCAGACGCGCAACATATATACAAAATAAGAACTTTCAATATTGGAAGTGTGCGTCTTCGCTGTGATAGCACTTGCTGGACATTGATTTGTTTTAAACGATAATATTTTTCAATCGCGCGCGCCCACTGCTCAAATGAAATTGCGCGCGCTTCCCCGGCGTCTTATTTCCTGTTACGCATTTCCGTCCTTTTTCACGAAATCACTGCCACAGATTGCAGGAAAGCGAGAGAAAAGCTGTTAAAAAAAAATCAATAGTTTGCCGTTTTTAAAGTTGCTTTATTTTCAATTTCACGAAACAGCATATAGTAGACATTGTCAATTCTTTTATTGTTGTAGTTTGAAATTTTTCGCGTCAAAATTTGTCTGATCAAAAGTATATAACATTTTTACTGGTTTTCGAAATATTATTGAGACAGTATTTCGCGTAAGAAAAAGGTAATCTAGGTGTGAAAATAAGTAATGAGGCATTAAAGACATTTTGTATGAGGTCTCAGTTTATGACTCGCTAATAAAATGCCAGCTGCCGCTACTATAGAAGTCGGAAGACGTCTTAAATTTTGAAGTTAAACCACCATCGAGGCGCGTGAAAGGTTTATTTTTATTGCAGTTTTTATGGGCATTATGAATCCATTCATCTGTTATATATATTATGATTATGGCAGCGCGAGGTATGGAGTGTGTCGATAAATTATTTACGTAGTTATTTCGTGATTAATAATAATATGAAACATAATAAACAACTCTCTAGGCTTGTAGGTTCAAAAAGACGTGATCTTCCACAGAAAATCATGTAAAAAAGCAGCCAGGGTAGTTGTTCATATCTAAGGATTGAGTTACAATGAAATAAATCTCGGAACCTTATACGTAAACGCCTTTATTCATTCATCCTATTTATTTACGGGAAACTAACAACTTCTGGGGAACCGAAAACAAAACCAACCTAAACAGACTCCAGCGACAGAAAAAAAAAGAATGGTCTATGATCTGAAATACCGGACATCAACTGAAACTGTATACCGTATATCACAACAATTAAACATCGAAAGCGTCAATTTAAGAAGTAGTTAATTTATGAAGAAATATAACATCAGCAGTATTTCGATTGACCAGGAGTGTACTGCAGAGTAGCTTGTTGATCTCGTGGTTAGGATCTCGCCTCGTGATCCAAAGGTCGCGGATTCGAATCTCACTCCAGACCAGCAAGTTAGTCCTATTTTCATGGCACAGGCGTTTAGCTAAGTTTAAAAATAGTAAGAATATTGATGTGACACGTTTTTTGTGTTCGCATCTCTATTTAAAAAAAATGTTAAAAAAGGTTGCGGAATCTACGTTACCGATATGAGTACGATGGGAACGGAAGTTGAGATATTAAATAAATCTGTTTGAAACACTTTTGATTTTAACAGAATGTTTGTAACTTAGTAGTACCACTGGTAGTGGTTTTTACTAAGTTTACTAACATTCTGTTATTATGTCTTACCACAAGGTTAATGCTTTAAATATTAATAATACTTTTGATTTTGTTTATAGGAATGTGTTGAAAATTTGATTTAAAAATAAACCTCGAAATCAGTGTGATATTACTAATACAGTGAAATGAAACAACAACTGGAACGTCTAAACCTTTTAGAAGCCTTATAAATATAATCTACAAAAATAAATAAACAATTAGATTGTAGCCCAATACGAAATATGTTCCCCTTTCAATTCTCTACACCTACCAATACCCTCTCTCTCTCACCTAACCCCCACCAAAGTTGACATTCTGCCTTCTGTTTCAATTAGTTTATATTCAACCCTGTTGAAGGCAAACCAGTTGGTATTTATTCAATAAGTGGTGTCTAACAAAGTGTTATTTATTTTAAATATACTATTTTTTGAACCTGAAATGCAGGTTAAATGAATTCTGGGTTCATTCTGTGCAAACCAAATGCATTCGACAAGCTTGAACTGCATTTTTGCAATCAAAGAGAGTGTTGTTGCCTCCATAACCTTAACTTGAATTTGCAAATGAGTATGGTAAGGTATTACGTTTTCTCTGTACTCTTTTGTACCACAAATGTATAGTTATCTGCATATATATTCCCAGAACTAATATCGTGGAAACTCACTTCACTCATTACTCACGACACAATTACGTACTATCCCTAGAGGTCACGATAGACGGAAAATGTTTGACAATGACAATCTTTCATGGAATCCATTTTTTTGCCAATATTTTCGCTAATATTCGTTTAGTGGACTAAGGGAATAAGAATTGATGAATCAATCACTTAAATTTAAAATCGTCAATTTCCTCTTAAATTACGATTTGACCTTTAATGACCTTACTAACATGACATTACGATTTGACCTTTAATGACCTTACTAACAAATGTTAAAGATTGGAATATTTTATATTTCCTAATAATCTATAAATTTCATGTAAATGAATTACCAGTTGACCTTTGATGTTTCTGTAAGTTAAAACTGAAAATAATTGAAAAAATAAGAAAATAAATTATTATTAACATGGCAGTTACTTTGTGGTTCGACATGATAATCATAATTCTTAAAAATAAATTTGTATTACACACACTTTGAGTTATACGAACAATCACTTCTAAAGTTTAGAACGGAAAGTTTCTTTCATCATTAGGTAAACTAAATAACTAATCTAAATACATCGTGTCGATAACCTATTCTTACAGGCCATGGGGCATGAAGGGGATAGAGGTTCTTGGTCATTAACATAAATAAATACATTAATGGATAATGATGGTCGATTGAACAAAGCTCGCAGAACAGATGAAAGCATGTTCCATGATATTAAATCTACGACACTAAAAAATACTCAATCGTATTATTACGCCTGAAAAAACACTTCCAAAATGAAATAGAAGATGGCCGTGAACGGTAAAACATCCAAATATACTAACGAAAGAGATGTCACAACTTTTTTGAATTGTGTTCTATTGAAGGATATACGTCCCTCTTGGGAACCGACCATGTTTGTTTCGATCCAATTACCTATATAAATGTTATGTTTCTGAAGAATTCTTTATGAAGATGAACTACAATATCCTCAACAACTAAAAATTTTGATCGAGGTTACTATCTACATTCTACGTAAAGTTAATTTGGCTTACTTAGTACCTAATAGTAATATTTATTATCCCTTCTATTATTTAATGTTTTCACAAATTCCTGTTAGTAAATATTTTAAACATCAATATACTCGTATGTATTTTTGTAAAAGCTTGAGAAAATGTGCGTTTATTAATTTGATAATAAAAAAATATATGAGTTTTCTGCATCGACTTCATCAAAAGGAGCGAGGTTGTTACGGAAAAATTGCTGGTTCGAGGTAGGGTAAAAAAATCAGAATCAGGTCACTTACACACTAAACGATTGATTTCCAATGATAGTCCATTCCAAAAATGTGCCTTGTAGTATTGCTGAATCAGTAACGATGCCTTAATCATGTCACGTTGTTAGAGATCAAAAGGCGAATAACTTTCGGGTGCACTTTCAAACCTCAATATTGTATTTTCAGAATACAAAAACCTCAAGATTGTATTTAGATCAAATACACCATGACTCAAGAACCTCAAGATTGTATTCAGATCAAATATACCACGACTCAAGAACCTCAAGATTGTGTTCAGATCAAATATACCACGACTCAAGAACCTCAAGATTGTATTCAGATCAAATATATCACGACTCAAAAACCTCATGATTGTATTCAGATCAAATATATCACGACACTTATGCTATTATGATAAAACTCATCGTGGCCCAACGAGCAAGCGAGATGACTGGATTTTGGGAACCGTATCCGGGAACCGGATCGGGGAACCAGATCGGAGAACTGGATCGGAGAACCGGATCGGGGAACCGGATCGGGTAACCGCATCGGGAAACTCACTGAACCAATGACAACAAATGTTGTCGAATGACAAATATAAAAAATATTAATTAGTGGTGGCATACTGTTAACCCACAGGTTTGAAAGAAGAAGATGATTTGGTGATCATTAGCTTGCTTTTAGAATGACTAAAAGGCATGACTGATTTAAGAGCTGCTACTTTACAATTCATGGAATTTTCCTCTTCATCTTCCTCGACAGCAGTTGTCTCATGGAACTCGGAAGCCCCTGAATTCCATCTATATCGCTTGGCATCACTATTATGATCCAATCAGTTTGGCGCTCAATCTCTATTTATCTATATGGCTATCTATATCTATCTCTTGAAGGCTCATTTTTACATTTTTCCTATCTACACCTGAGATATAATTGAGTGTTGCGAAGTTTTTTTTATAATTATAATGTTTATTCTTTTCCTGGTATTATATTCACACTGAGTGGTCCATCATTATGACTGTTTTAGCCGTAGAAAATAGTATTCAAAAATGTAAAACATATCTTCAAAATATATTACTTACGCCTCAGAGATTCAAGAAGTAGATTTAGGTAGTTAAGAATTTATTGCGAAAGTATGTACGTTAAATAAAATATAAATTCAATATAAAATAGTCTTACTGACGAATCCAGTTCTGTTTACAACAAAGAATATTATTTGATTCAGACGTATAACTAAATTATCGTTAGGAAAATAAATTTTCATTCAAATAGCAGAATAAATTGAATTATTCTTCTCGGCGTGAAGCAGAGACTAGAAGTAAATGAAAATAAACAAATTTCTCGAATGGTGTGCTATAGTCTTGTAGTCTCATAGTCCTGCTAATTGTTTTTTCTTCAGAGAATGAGCTTTGAAGAGATCAAAGTCTATATCTCTGTGACGTTCACCCAGTGAACAGACTGGAATTAAGTAATTCGAAGAATTGAGACAATGGAATATGGAAAACGGATCACTGAGAAGTCCTCATCTGCGTGCTGGATGTAATTGAATAAAGGACGAAATGTTGTATTTTACGCATTTGCCACAATAATAAATATCAAATTGTAAATAAATGGACACTCATTTATTTAGACATATTATTGAGAGAATGACAAATATACGCCAGCTAAGAACTTAATTTTGTTTAACTGTAAATAGTTGCGGATATTTTATACAAACCGCATGTTTTTCCGAGAAACGATTCTCGACGTTTCGTTGAATGCTTATTCAACGTCATCGGGAGGACGACCTTTACCCGCGGAGGTAAAGGGTATACGGTTCGTACAAAATATCCGCAACTATTCACAGTTAAATATGTCATACGACCGTAATAATAACCTTAACTCTTTAATAACTTAATTTTAGATAGATGATGTTTATAAAATTAACAAAAAAAAATAATCGGTTAAATATACATATGCAGAGACTATTAGATATTAGTAAGTTAATATCTGTAACCCGTCAAAAATGATGATACTTTACAAACCGGTTCCTATAGAACAAGTATTTTCTTACTTATAGCCGATACCCATGAAATAGTCATAAAGATTTTTATCAAAAAATTCAAAACAGATGTGACAAAAATGCTAAAACTCGGCCAACTATAAAAAAATGAATTTGTATCTAAATTATATTATTATTATATTCCTATATTAAATCATGTAAAAATGTTATCCATAAACCTTTTAGGTTTCTATTATATTTTAAATTAAAAAAAAATAAAAACTTATTTTTTCCCCTATCGGCAATTGGTCGGAACATGAAATGGATCGCGTCTTTGCTAAGTTCTACATGTATTTCTGACGGGCAATGCAGGTTCAGCGATGGCAACATCGCTATTGTTGCCGCCTTCGGATTTGCTGGCCCGGGGTTCAAGCCCCATCTCCTGCCGTTTAATTTGTTTTTTTTTAGCCGTAAATTTGAACGAAATTACGGACCTTACAAAAAGTTACGGGGACATATAGACAAATGGACCGACGGATACATGATGAAATTGTTATGTTTTATACGTTATTATGTTATATTCTGCAACAGTAATCTCCATTCGTTTCAAATATATTCGTCGATTTCTTATACAGCTACGCTTTTTATTCTATATATATAATTTTTTATATATTTATTAATTTTTTTTAAATATTTATTACATTAAACATATGCCAAACTGCACAGCAGTTTTACGGAATATATTTTAGTGGAATATTATTTATATAAAAGGCTTTTCGTTTACCAATTTTGGATGCATATTGAAGTCATCAAGTACGTGCGTAGTATGTATATGTAGATTAAATTATTATCAATCTTTTAATATAAGCAAGCTAGAAATATTGTTCATAATTGTTGAGAAACAAATACAATTCAAAATGTACATAACATAACAAAAATTAAAAGTGTGCGTACTTCAATAAAATGACGACATACTCTTTGTTATTTTAAAGGCCTAAATATTTGTCACTTCATATAATTAATATTTAAAGCATTAACTTTATGGTTAGACATTATAACAGAGTGTTCATAGCAGTGTAGTGTTGTTCCTGACGAAGAGACGTAGTAGTGTAGTGCTGGTTCTGACGAAGAGACGGGTACGTCTCGAAACCGGTAGACCTTAAATCTGATAGTGCTTTGTACTAATTTAATTAACACTTTGTTACTTGTCAGTTCTTTGAGTTGCTATGATTATGCGTCTGAAATTGTTTAAAAATATTTTTTTCCTACGTCATACGTCTACGTTATACGTCACATTAAATTCTGATTTTATAGAGTACTATGTTCTTTTGATGTTTTTCTTTTTATTAAAATGGTATTCACATAATAAATCTGATAATGAATAGTTATTTATATTTTATTTTTATAATACATAATATGTTTTTTTTTTTATTATTTTACACATCACAAAACACCCAGTAAATCACATAGACTTCTGTAAATCACATAGATTAATTGTGACCTCACTGAAAATCGAGCCCGAAACCCTCTATGTGAGAAACCAACGTCATACTCGCTAGGCTACAAGGGCCGCCGTTATAATAATAAATATTTTTCAAATTCAAAACTTTTATTTGTGGAGTCGATTCAGCGAACTCGGTGTACATTAAATAAAATAAATATTCTTCGTATCGGAAAGGTTAAAAGAATGCTTTTGATTTACAATCGATTCAGTGAATGTCCCGAAACATCCCTAATACGAGACTTTAAGCCCTTATGTATCTCGCGCCTAATGCGTTCTCTTATTCTTGCTATCAGTCACTAGGGTTGGGAATTTTCCGTTCGGCTGAGCTAATCAAGTCTGGATACGTCTGCTTGCTGGAAGCTGCCGTCTAAGAGAAACGGGGTGTGGATTTATCTCGATCGATACGCACGAGAATCTCGTTGGGGGATAAATAACACTGTCAAAGGAATCGTCCTGATTTTCAGTGGAAGGTATAGGTATATATTTATATATATATGTTTTGCTTGAGGTTTCCGCGAGCGTTATTGTATGTAACAAAACTTATTGGTGGGAGACTTTCATGTTACCCGCGAACAAGTACGGCTAGTCCGTAACTTTTGAGGCCTTTTAGCCTTGACAATGGCACGTGATACCGTGTCGAAACGTCGGCCTTGGTCTTCTCACGGAGACCAATTACAGAAAACGCGAGGGAGTCCAGAAGTTCCTTTTGTTACACATATAATATATAGATATATATATATATTATAGAATATATATATATATATAATAATATAATATATCTTATAGTATATATATAATATGTGAGATCGATATTCATTTTTATTTCGAATTTCTTAATACATTCTCGAAAATATGATGAAATTAATAAATAAATAAATTTATGTGTTGACGGGAAACTAACAGTAGGTATCTACAAATAAAAATCAGTTTAAACATGAATATTAAATAGTACAGTTTTAAGTTCACAGAATTAACAAGTTATGTGTTAAATTATAGCAACAATAACATAAAAATATACAAAAAATGAAAGGTTTCTCTTAACGATATGCCATGAGAGTAAAAGAACTGAAGCTATAATGGGAATGGTGTCTTTCTGTTACTTATTAGATCGATCAAAAAACCATTCACTTTATTCCCAACAGCCAACTTCCTTTCGAGGTTTTTCTTTCCTATTGAACACATTTTCAGGCAAACTATTGATTTATTAAACAGTTAAAGTATTTCACTAATTCTTTATTTAAAACTGTTCAAAGTTTCGCTTTAAATATTTTTCTGATTTTTCAATAATATCGATACGAATATACTCGTAAGTATAATAGTTCTCAAATCATCAATAACGATTATCAACTCATAATAAACAAACGAGATTGGTGATTATCATCACTATATTGATTGGTTAGCGCTATCCACGGATATATTAATGATTATCTCATCTCTCCTAAACAGGTAATTTTAAAATTTGTTTGCTTAGTGGTTAAAATACTTATCTTGTGATTTGGTAGCGTGATGGTTTGAGCCTCTTTCCAGACCAGATATCTAGTCCTGTTTTTAAAAAGCAGAGGCGTTTATTGTAGTTTTAAAATAGTCAAAAAAATTATCTAGCTTGTATTCAATGTACTTACTCCTGAATATCTTTCTAAAAAAATGAAAAAAAAAACTATATACAAAATTGAAAAAACAGAACAAATAATGAAAAATAAAACATTTAGTTTACTGGATGTTAGTGAAATGGATTTTTAGTATACATTATGTCACGGATAAAAAATGTTAATAAGTAATTAAATTTGTTCATGTTAATATTGACTGTTATGTTGTTGAATTCCTGGGTTACGAATTTTTAATAATAACACACGGTAGTCTGAAAATAGCAATAATAAAGTGAAAGCGCTCGCTGAAAATAAATTATTATGAAAAATTTGCACATGCGTTCTACTTACTTACTTTACCACCACGCCATTTCCACCATGCGGGACCATCTTCCAGTATCTGGTTAATCTGGTTGTGCCACGTCTTTTGCAGTCGACCTCTCTTTCTGATACCGTCAACATTTGCGTTATATATGTATTTCTTACCATTATATCCTCATACCACTTGAGGTTTTATCAATTCTATTAAGTATGCAAAGATCATCTGTACATTTATTCCTTATATATTCATTCTTTACTCTATCATAAATGGATTTGCCACACACACGTCCGAGAGATATCATTTCCACTGCATTCAGTCTACTTACGTTCCTCTTCTGCCAGCTCCAGGCTTCACTTCCATATATCACTGCAGGTACCAGAATTCCTTTATGTACCGCTAGTCTTGCCTCGGTAGACATATTTCTATAAGAAATTGTTGCATTCAAAACAGCGTTCACCTTATTCCCCGTTACTCTCCTCTCGATATCTTTCTCAACCTTCCCTCTTCTATCAAACATACCCAATTAGGTACACAAACTCATTTACTTGTTCTAAACAATCATTGCCTATTAGTACTTCACACGTTTTCTCACATTCTACATTAAAATAAATAACTACTAGAGCTGCTTAATCTTACTTATATTGTTGACAAGGATAAATGTATATTTGTATACTATATAGGTATTTATATTTATTTCGTTTATTTCTACGGTTTACACCTATTACAAAAAAATAAATATCTTATTCATATCTAGATAACAGAATACATTATATATGTAAATAATTAAATATTTAAGGTTTTTATTACTGTCGTTAGACATATTATTTAACTGTAAATGGTTACGGATATTTTATACGGACCGTATGTTTGTCCGAGAACTGAGGAACGCGGAGGTATAGGGCGGACTGTCCGCCCTATACCTCCGCGGGTACAGGTCGTTCTCTTGATGACGTTGAATACGACTTCAACGAAACGTCGAGAATCTTTTCTCGGAAAAACATACGGTTCGTATAAAATATCCGTCACCATTTACAGTTAAATATGTAAATAATATCTGCATGCATGATCGTTGACAAATGTATACATATACATACAAACATACATACATTGTAGGGGAGACTAACCAATATTGAACCGGCACTTATATTGGACCACTTCTGTTTTACTACCAAAATGAAACATTTTTTTTACACTGGCAATTGAAAAACACGCGGTTGCAGCGCCACTAACACTCCGCCATTTTGTACCGACGTTGAATACATATTGCAACTGTGACGAAAAAAAAAAATTTTTGGACTGTACTGTTGCTGATTTTGAGTGTGATGTCTAACGAAGTTGTTCGTCGTAATAGTAAGTCATCATTTTGTAATATTTTCTATAAAAAGGTATGTTTTATACTGTTTTAAATACCAGTAAATAAACACAAATCCGTAGAGGTTATGTTTTTATTTTTTTGACACGAGTGAAAATATACCATGGTCCGTATACTGAAACACTCCCGAGTTCCTAAATTGTACCGGTCCAATTAATGCAACCACTTTTGTTCAAAATTTGAATAAAATTCTAGATGACAACTGCAGATGGCGAAAGTAAAAAGGAGTACTACAAATGGAGGAAAGAAGACTTAGAAAGAGCGTTGACGACATATAAAAATAAAGAAATGGGTATCAATGCCATCACCAGGCAGTATCAAGTGCGAAAAGCAACGTTGTTGTTCACGCTAAACTGCTTAATAAAATTGCTAATAATTTTGTCACCCATTCCAGGTAATAAAGCAAATAAAAGAAAATCTGTACAAAAAGCTACGGAAAGAACTTCATCCGCATACAAATTATCCTTAGAAGAAAGTATCCAACGAAAAGGACAAGTAGGTAAAGCAAAAAAACAAGACGTAATTAAAACGTCTAAAGCTAACAAAAAAAGAGTAGTTACGAAGGAAGTAGTAAAGAAGAAGACTTTGAAGCGAAAAAGGTCAATTACCAGTAGTTTGAAGTGATTCTAATGTTGTAATCAAACTAAATGACTACGACGACGATGGCGATAATGAAAATGAGTGCGCTTTGTGTGGTATGAACTATTATAGTTCATTCCACATATGAACTATTTCGACAAAAATGGACCCATGTTCGAGTGGCGTGCAATGCAATGCGTGCGGTGTAAGAAATGGCTACATGAGACCTGCACCACAAACCCTGACATATGTGATGATTGCTTGAATTAACATTTTTAGGATTATCCCATTCAGTAGAAGCATTGTTGATGATTATTTGATATGTTTGAGTTTATAATTTTATAATTGCCACAAAGATTAAGATATTTTTTATGTTGATAAAGCAAAATAGGCATCCCAGACTTTATTAAGTAAAATTGTTCTTTTTTGAATATATACTACTTTTAAATAATAAATATATTTAATAATGATACTAAACTGTGTTTATTTTTCATTAATTACGTTTTTTTTTTCATTTGGTCCAATTTAGGATCCCGGTGGTCCAATTTAGGATACTGGTTGCGTTAATTGGACCGAACGACAACCTTCACTAAACGATTATTTTTTAATAGTTGCGACTACGCTACGATGAGAACAGATTGTTATTATCTAGCTATTAAATCAAGCTATATTTTGAATCATTACTCATTCTGATAGCTTGAAAGGTTTAGGCGATATGTGCCATTATGTCAAAAGTGGTCCAATATAGGTTACTCTCCCCTATATATATTTATTAGTATTTGTCTATTTTCCCATGTGACTTTCGAACGTGAGAGAAGTTCCTTATTATTTCAGAATAAATAATATATTTATAGGATTCAATGTACCTACTTCAGATTTAGAGTATATAATCCTAAATTCTCTCATAAGTTGTCAGCATATTCGAATCAAAACTTGTCTCTAAATATTCGAGAAGAAAATTGTGCTTGAATTGCAAAAAGAGCATACGTTATGACAGAATAATGAAGGAAACGAGCCTAATTGTCTTCAGTGGCGGAATTCGGAAAACAGGCGAAAACAAGCGCCGACCGTAATAGAGCCTCGGGAGGTTGTTGACGGTAGAACCTCTTTGATTGCCAAGTGTTAATAAACTCTTTATTAAGATAAACAAAGACTCCGCTTTGATGTTACATCAAAACACTGTCTCTGTAAAATTATCCTTGTGAACATTTTTCATTATTTTAATATGAATATACAAAATTAAAGGGTTCTTGGCAGAGTTTTGTTTCAGTCAAGTATTTCTAAAATCCTAGCTGACGCATTTCTACAACATTTCACTACTGTTGATACTATCTTATTTTATTTATTTTTAATTGTTTATAAATTTTTAAACTAATTTTAAAGGGTTTAGGATAATCGTTTAATTTGTAATATTATTGAGAAAAAAATACATATCACTAGTCCATTTAGTCATAAAAGGCCCACAAAGTGCGGCAATTTTCTTCATTTTTTAAACATGGTAGGTTTGGTTATTTATTAAATGATTAAATAATTTAGTTTGTGTCATTTTCATAAAATATTCGTATTTAAAATATACGGAACCTGATGAATAAATTTTATTATGATATTTTTGTCATACAAAAATGTGAAAAAAAACGCAAGAGAAGATATGAGAAAAAATTGTGAAATTTTCTCACTTTGGAAGACGATCGCCTTAATAAAATCGGATCTGCAAAATTTAAGCACATATCCAGTTGACTGGACCACTACGGTACTGGATGTCGCTTTGTTGTGGCTTCTGTTATCGACTTCCGTTAAAGAAGAAGAAAAAGTATAATGTGTTTCACCCTGCAACTCTAAGCCTCGAACCTATATTTTGTAGGTGTAACACTAATTTTCTTCTTCTTCTTTTTCTTTTTTGTAGATCTGTTCTACAGAAAACTACGCCTCCTGGGATGACGAGGTCCAGCTATTCCTCCATCTTTTCGGTGGTCTTCCCGGTAGGCGTCGTCCAGATGGGATTTCATTCGCTGCTGTATGCACGAGTCTGTCACTGTCCATTCTGGCTACGTGATCCCGCCAGAATCTCCTTTTGGATCTACTCTAACATGCTATGTTCTCTATTTTGCAAATTTTCCTTATGTCTTCATTTCGGACACGGTCACGTAGCGTTTATCTAGTAAAGGATCTCAGCACCTTTATTTCAGTTATTCTGAGGAGTCCTTCGGTGCAGACAGTGTCAGCCCTCGTTTCTACAGCGTATGTCATAATAGGTCGCACGCATGTCTTGTATATTTTGACCTTACTTTCAGTATGCATATTTTTGTTTTTCCAGATCAAAGTCTTGAGACACCCTGATACGACGGATGCTCTGTTAACTTGCTCTCGGACTTCGGTATACAGATCGCTATGGCTGCAGATATCTCTCCTAAATATCTGAATCTCATGACTTGTTCCAAAGGCTTATTATCAATACTCTGCTTACATCTTGTTGGTTGTTTTGATATTGTCAGACTTTTAGTTTTGCTGATTGCTATTGAAATATTAAGCCCTTGTCATGCAATGTGGAATTTGTACAGCATTCTCTGCAAGTCATCTTCAGACTCTGATATTATCGCTGCGTCATCTGCGTAGCATATTACATTAATTATTTTGTTACCCATTTTGTATCCTAGTCCTAAGCCAACCACCTCTTCTGTGATTTCGTTCATTATGAGGTCTATAACAGATTTAGATTGAATAGATTGAATAGAACACTAATTTTCAGCATAATTATTTAAGATATTACGGGTAGCAATTTTTAAATAGGCTTCATATCACTGAAGTTCATAAACAGCCGCTCACGTTAAGGCGCCATAGTACATGATTCACGTTTTTGCTGTCTGGAGAGTTAATTTAGTGTAAAGTTTTCGAATCTTATTGCCAAAATTGCAGCTAACCATGCATTCAATCAATTTTATTATGAAAGGTCCATTTACTATTAAAGCATTTGTTTAAAAAAAGTTTAAAAAATACTTTGTTATTATCACAAAAAAAATATAATCCCGAAGCCCTATTTAATCTTTCTAGCAATAGAGTTATCTTTGGTACACTTTTTCTCGAAATATTTCCACGTAAAGACCGTATATTTTTTTAATAAATTGAATAAAAGAAGTTCAAACAGAAAGTTTGGGGGAAAATATATAATTATTTTTGGGTAGGTTGTTAAATACAACGTTTACAAAAAGATAAAAATTCACTTTCCGTCTCCTATATTGCAGCATCCAAAAAACCATTATAACATTGATTATTTTAACTAAATTTTACATGCGTACTAAGAAAATTTCACTGTCATTAATATAAAAATATTCAAAAATTTCTACCTCATACACAAAAATTTGAATTAATTAAATCGTATAGTCTGTTAAAAGAACATTTTTCTTTCAAATCAGTCGTTGGTTGGACACCAACTACGCCAGTCGTCAGGTTACGCTCCCGCTAGTTTATGCGAATATATCTTAAAATGCTGCGTAAACTTTGCCTGAGTGTTAATAAAGGGAAGATATCCGTATAATGAATGCATTTTAGAAATCCCATATCGCGGGGACAACGGTAAATGCAGAAAATAACTGTTAAATGTATTACAAATACTTGAATTTGAATGTCGCCATTTTTATTTTTTACAACTGTCAAATTTTGTTTGTTTTTGCGGGCTGATTCTGATGTTTTTTTCCATTATTCTTATCTGTTTTCTTGAAACAATATGATATATAGACTTTGTTCTGTATATACACTGAATTTTTGTCCTTTCTTTTACCTGCAAACAATATTTTTAATGAAATAAGATACTCCGTCTATTTCTGTACTCAACATAATTGTCATTTTTTCACGAAATAGTGATGTGAATTCTTTTGAACCGGCATTTTTTTGTGTTTTTATTTTAACTGAAAAATTTTTAGTAAAACGATATAATATTGTTTTGAGTTTGTTTGTTTTGATGTTTTGTTTGAAAAATTTTCAGTAAAACGATATAATATTGTTTTGAGTTTGTTTTGAAAAATATTTTCAATTAAGAGGTCTTAGTACACGATTTTCGTATTTGTTGTCGGGCGCAGAGTTGCCAACGTAGGCGATTTTTCGCCATTTAGGCTACTCAGAACGAGAATCGGCGACGAAAAAATCTAAAAGGCAACTGGTCGCCTACTAGGCTACTTCAGAGACAAGTTATTTAAATCAGCCGAATCGCAAATAATTAAGAAAAAAAAATACAATTACCTTTGTGTAATGCTGTCATTGAAAGAATTTTAAGCGTAATGGGGACAATTAAAACAAAATTAAGGAATCGCCTGCAACTACCCATGCTGATCGCTATTCTTAGAATTCGTACCTATATGAATGTACGAGGTGTGTTGCAACAACTTTCAACCAAGCAATCACATGGTAAGTTTTCACGCTGGTAGCAAAATGTACGTCTCCGGTGTTTTTAAAATGCTACCTATCTACTTACTTTACTTTCTTTTAACGAACATCACGGTTTTTTGTATTAGGCTTAGGCCTATTTATCAATACATTATAAATATGTTATAAATAAATTGATAAAAATTACATTTTATTTTATTCATATTGATATTTTGGCGTTTGGGCTACTTTAGGCTACTTTATGTATAGGAAACGGCGATATTAGGCCAAGCGCTGTTGGCAACTCTGGTCGGGCGACTAAATTGAACATATAAACTTATTAAATCATTTTGCAAAACCCGATTATTAATTTATCCTCCGGCTGTTAAGGAACCGTTTATATGCTCCATTTTTGTCGTCCGTCGTTATATATTTTTATTTATTGTGGTCAATTGTCGATATTTTTTATGAATCGTTTTACCCCAGTTCATATAATCGGATCTTATGAATCCTTCTTTTTTCCTTTTATAACATTTTTATATGTTGTATTATTTAAATACCCTGTTTTAATGAATCGTTTTGTTTTCGTTTATATGTTCCGTTAATCGTTTTTTATTACACTTTTTAAATAATCGTGAGCCATGCATTGATTGCGTGTCACACTCTAATTATATAAAATTGTCATTCCAGCAAGTTATGGATAGACAACCAAATTATTATATTTAGATATTTGAGGTTACATTTCTGTAAGCTTGAGTTTTCATTCTTTTCATAAACTTCAATACAGTAATAGACAATGATCAGTGTAGATTTATACAACTCAATACTTTGAGCATCATTAATATATAATTTGTCTTTATTTTAGTTTTTAAATATTACTTCTACCGCATACATGCATGAATGTTTTTTATAATCGTTTATTATGGTCAGTTGTTGATCTTTTCAAATAATCGTTTTTCTCCAGTTTTCATAATCAGATTTTATGATTTATATCTTTTGTTATTATGTTTATTAATCATAAGGTTTTACGTTTATATGTTCCGTTTTTGATTGTTATTTAAGTAACTTATGTAGAATATTAAAAATAAATTCGCTTCAATACAAGCAAAAAAAAGTTTAATCATTTTGCACTATCACCCTTCAGAAATTTGATAAATATATAATACTTTATAAAGTTAATCTGTGCTATTCTGAAAATATTGGGATGTCAGATCTTTATCCCAATCTTGACAGGTATGTATAACAATATATTGACACTAATTTCGATGTTTTAAGTTTGGCATGTTTGAAATAATTAATGAATCAATCAGAAAGCCCTAAAACGTAAACAAATGTTAATGTATTCACAATTACGAATAATGATCTTTCTAATTGATTGAATTCATTAATTTCAAACCTGTCAAACATAAAACGTCAAAAAAATGGCATCACAATGTAATACAATAACCGTCAAGATACAGAAATAGCAATGTTGCTTAGTTCAGAATACGGATGATTATCATTTTATTTGACTTTTATTATTGCGAATTAATTTTAGATATTCGATATAAGTTACTTTCATGAAAGTCTTACGTTTTGAAAAGATAATTCAGAATATTTTTATTTCTATATTCTCTTTATACTTAACCATATTTTCATGGGTGTACGACTGTATAGTAATTAATAACAACTCTTGCGTGACCGCGCAACATGAGTTGAGCGCTGATTGCTTGTCATTATTATTATTATTATTATTATTATTATTTTGTCTTTATTCTACTTTTTAAGTATAACTTCTAACGGGCATACATAAGTACACGCATAATTTTTTTAAATGGTTTTTATTTGAATTATTTAACATTGATATTAGACAAAATTTTATAAAACAATAAAAAATATAGTGAAAATTCACACACGTCTTACAATTTTTCAACGCTAAAGAATAAATAATAACATAATGTTACATGTTATGGAGATCTTAAAAAAATGTTTTTCTTAAAAATCAGAAAAATAGCATAAAAAAGCAAATTTTGAGTGAGATTTCAGAAAGAAACAATATCCATTGCATGGTCGGCTTTGTCACATCTCTAATATAAGGATCGAATAATTATTGTACAGAAAAATTTCGCCAAACTTGCAAAACTTACGTTCATGTGGAAAGGGTTACGTATGTAGCACTACGCAGTTAAAAGGTCAAGCGTTAAAGTTTGCACATTTCTATTTCGTTTTATAGTATTGTATATTTCTCGATATCGTTTTTTGTGCTTAAATAATACATGTTTGAGCGAAACTAGCGCCATTTTTAGCGGGAAGTGATTAAACTAATGCCAATATTGAAAGTATAAGAGCCTCTTAAGTTCGCTGGAGATTCCCGTTTTTTTCTTACGGATGAAAATGGGGATAAACATGTTGCGCGGGCACAAGTTGTTATTAATTTAATTTATGCGCCAACAAACAACGTCATTATAACCGCTGGCTGGAAAACATTGTATCTGACCGTAAATCTCAGCCCAGAACCGCCGGGATTAGAGTTTTCCCGAGCGATGCAATAAAAGAAATTCAGGTTCAATGTTTTGGAAGAAAACATTCACTTGTTTCATATATCGCCGCTGTGCGGGATCCTTTTGTCATAACAGGGGTATAATGTATTTTTTGCCCTTTCCAACGAGAGGGGTTCCCGGGGAACAGAAAAACTTGGCGTAATTTAGTACCTACATATATTACAATAGTGCCAGTTCAAATTTCGGATGATAAACATTCCTGTTCCAGTGTTTTATGATGTTTCGGGGATATTATTTGTTCGGCTGAAAATCTACGGCCCACGTTTAAAAAATCTCGATACTATGATTATATTAGATGGATATTTTATTACTCGTGTAACTATCGCTTTGGTACTTTGAAATCATATAGACATTCTGAGCTATGAAAAAGATACAGTTATTTTAAACACATCTAACACATAAATAAAAATTTTAATCTTCATTTGTGCAAAATCGATAATCTATGAAATTTCTTCGCCGATTGCTTTGAAAGTTTGGAACAACGTTGCGTTCAAATACGAAGATATTTTTGTACACCTACATTTTTTATATACTGACTATTTATTTACATAAATAAAAATGTAAATGTTTGATTGTCCAAAATCTTAAATCTCCTAAAGTTCTTCAACAATTGCTTTGAATTTTTGACACAACATTCCATTCGATTTCGCACAAATTACTTTTTGAAAAAAAAAGGTGCCGGTGCCTACCTTTTCAATGTTGATAAATCTATACCTATAAAACTCAATGTCTGTCTGTCTGTCGGTATTCTACACAAATCTACATAGTTTATCCGATTTGACTCAAATTTTGCATGCTTATGCTTAAGGATACGGCAGGTAACATTTACCCCCTCCCCTTTTGCCCCTGATGTATTTTCAATGCAAATTTGAACCGTTCTACCGATCGGATTTAAAATTTGAAAACATATTTTTTAGGACCCGGCGGGTAACAAAGGCGACATTTCTCTCCTTCCATTTTACCTCTTCCCTTCCCAATGATATATTTTCAATGCAAACTTATTGTTTAGGACCAGTCCGGTAATATAGACGACATTTTCCCTTCCCCTCTAACCCATCTTCTTACCCACATATATTTTTTGTACAAATCTGCACCGCTTCACTGATTGGACCCAAATTTTGCATGCATATTCCCGACGGAAAAAATATGCCATATTTCTTTCCTAGACATCCCATACATCCCAGTCTTGATTAAATGAAAACATTTAATATAGGCTTTGCAAAACAAAATAGCGGCAAAATAATAGAGCAAAAATAATAGAGACTTTGCAAAACAATGGAACCTTTATTTCCCCACCACAAATTTATTTTCGACTTAATCCTTAACACGTGCAACGACGGGTACGAACAGCTAGTTTTATAATAAAATGTTTACCCGCTAAAGCCTTGAAAATCAAAAGTATAAGCTGTAAGATTAGAAATAAAACAAAATTATTCATAAGTGTAATTTTTAAAAATCATTTATATTTCAAAGATAAAAATATATTTTTTATGAAAAAATATTTAAGAATATTTTAACCCGTCGTGGCTGCGAGAGAAGCGATTTATTAATTAATGGTTAATTACATATTCAATGGACAAAGTTATTTACAAAGAATTAAATTAATTCACTTTTATTTAAGTCACTCATGCTCGCAGTTCTCAACAAAAATAGATCTTTTGAAGAAACACACTGAAGTAAGAAAAGTTTACTCGAATATTTTTTCAAAGACAGTAAATTATAATTAAGTAAATTATACTAAATTAAACATTATATAACATACACATACGATGACTACTTCTCAGAATTCGCCAATTACGTAAGTGATACTATTATTAGTCTTAAATTAAAACTGCTCCACACGGTACCCCATAAAGAATTGATTACGTGCAAGTTGGAAACCGTTTAAATCCAAAATAATTTAATTTATGAGAAAACACGTGTGAATGACATTACATTTCTTGGACTGTGATAAGTCTCACATCCCACGTGTAGACTTGTTTACCTTAAAAAGTTAACACCACGATTTATTTTTAATAGATTAGTAATTAATTACACATGCTACTGAGAGAAGGAATATTTCTATAGTATTCAATGAAACTGAAAACAATTGTATTGTCGAAATAACTTTGCATTCGTATAATAATAATAGCCACTCATAACATTTAAAATTTGCTTGTGATATGCTAGATTGTCACACCATGGAAGTTCCGTCTGTATACTTTTTAGCAAATTGGCTATCTTTTGCTATTCTGGTCCATGCGCCATCTGCTGTAGCCTTGAACTTCTCTGAACTTCTCATCATCTTCTAGAAGGCCTGCCTCTTTTCCTTTTCTTGTCTCCTGTGAACCAATATATTATTGCTAATGACCATTTCTCTCTTCCCCTGATTGTATGTCCAGTCCATTTCCATTTAAGCCTTCTGATGGATACATTGACAATCGTTTTTGTTTGTTCTTTGATTATTGAATTCCTTATTCTATCTGATTGTATATAAGTATTTTATTGTATATATTAATATGAAAAATACTTAACATTCAGAAAATACACACTGTATGCATTGTAAAATGTAAAAGGTATGTCCAACTTAAAAAAAAAACGTTTATATTTTATCCCTACCTGTTCCATTTTTCTGAATTATTGTTGAAACTATTTGTAAAATACGAGTAGGTATTACTTTGCACAAATAACAACTTCTGCATAATGCTCGCACTTGCATAAATATGGACATGCGAATTTATGTTTTATGGAGATGCACTTTTATGAATTTATAGAATTCGCTCGGCTGGAAATAAATTGCAAGGGAAAGGAGGAAAAATATTATGTTCGTAAATTCCGTCTCGAAATATGTTTATATGTGCAAAAGATACTTCAAAAATATAAATAACTTTTTTTTTAATTTTCTTACTGTAGCAACATAATGCCTATGTTAACTACTAATTAAATTAGTATAGTAACCTCTAGTATTTTAATAAAGTTACCTCATGAACTCCATCACAAATTAATCACTTTATCTAAATATAATAATTTCGTTGTCCGTCTGTCTGTCCCCGTAACATCGTGTAACGTCCGTAATTTAGTTCGAATTCACGGCTAAGAAAACGCGGAGCCAGCAAACTCGAACCGACCGCTTAACGTATGTTGCTACCGCCGCAAAAATATACTATATACGTACTAGGGCTTATCAAAGACACAAACCATTTAATGTTCTGTGATTTTTCACGGGTGAAAGGCAAGTTTCAATATAAATTCATCATATTTGGAAAATGCGCTTATCAGGTCTAGCAGCAGTGAAACTAGACTAGATTATAAAATATGTAAATAAATTTAAAATAATTGCGTGTGCCGCGCGGATGACTCTTACCTACATGACAAGTAATAGACTTAATCATGACCTTGGAATCTATGCACTCTTAATATGTGCGATAATTTTATGTTTCATTTAATTTGTTAATTTATATGTAATAAATTACTTAGTAAATTTGACAAAATTATTGGCATATTAGATAATTAGATATTAAATTTTTAGTTTTGTTTTAAATAAATATCTGTCACTTTAATTTAACAAGTGTTTTTATTCAAATTTCAAATTTTACAATGTCTTTTAAATATTATTTAATATAATTTAATAATATTTTTTTAATAAAGTTAAACACTGAAAATACAATACCATATTAAAAATTAAATTGAATGAATTTTCTAAATTAACGAGCAAAAACAATTGAAGTAAACTAAAAAAAAATTAAGTAATGAAATGGGAAAAATGTTTTTTTCGAAGGTTTACATATTTTTATTTATTTTGGGCTGTGATCAACAGCAGAGCTATTAAGGGTTGCTAAAAAAATAAATGTAAGAATATGCAATTTTGAAGCTGAAAATTAATCTAAGGTGTCGTTTTTCACGAAATTCATAAAAGTGACAATATATCAAAAACTAACCATTTTCTACATAAATTATATTTTGATATTCAAGTCAGTCCTGAATTGGTCTATCAGCACTCAACGGGAAGAGATTGAATTTTAACCCTTAACCACCTAGCATATATTTTTGTTACACAACCACCTGTCATACGTCTGTGGGACTCCCGAATAAAATAATTAACAATGGTAAAATTTAGTAAAGAATGGTTTTGTTTTTAATTAAAATTCTATTGGGGAACATATTAATCTCCTAATTAGAAAAGAAGGCACATGAAAATCAGCATTTTTTTTCTTTTAATCATAAATAATTGTCTATACCTCTTATTTCAGGCTAACAAACTAATATATTTGGAAAATGAGATCCACAAAAATTATCATGTAGAATAGGAACTTCTTAAAACTTCTTTTTTAGTGTTGAATAATTAACAAACGTAGAAAAAAATTAAAATTCTCCATAAAATCACAAATTAAATAAAATTGCAGGCTCTAAATTTATAGTTTTTCACGTCAGCGAAAACACAGCTTGTTTGAGCATTCAAGGCAAATTGGTGCTTTACATTCGAAACACAGGTATTGTGTATTGCGTTTCTTTATGTATTTGCAAGTTCAACAGTTTTTACGAACCGCCAACCTTTCTTCAGCACTGCTGCTATATGGAACTGCTGATGAAGTGGTTACGTTTCTGTGGAGAATACGTTGAATTTCACATTATTGCAATTTCGCACGTTGCAATTTCACGTTGCATTCGTCATTAAAAAATTCTGCTAAATATCTAGTGAACAAGACAAAGAATTAAGCTCACTCTGATATGCTGGTTTTTTATCTTCTCTTTCCTGCACTATATTATGCTGCAAAGTTCTTAATCGTAAAAACGGTGAGGCAGATGACCAACGAAAGTAATTCCTTTCAAAATAATTCTTCTTCCACAGTCTCCACTGAATTTCAGATCCTCATCTTCAGATGAAAACTCTTCGTTTCCACGTAAAATTGAAGACAAATGATGTTGGGATGGAGAATTTTCTTTAACACCTTGTACAGTTGGCTCTTCAAATCGCGCAATCAAATGCACAACATTCTTCCAATACATGATCTAGCCCAACGTGATCTTGACACATCTTGTTCCAAACACCGCTCGATATTATTGTTACTAAGAGCCATTTTAAACGAAAACCATAAAAAACACGATTAAAAAAAAATTACGTAGCCACCTACCATAGGTCTCTCAGACCCCCTGCGATAGTTTTTTACTCACCTGAAGCAAACGCACGCACGTACGAGCGCTTTCGCGGCACTTAGGGGCGCGGGGAAAAGGTACAGGAACTAACAAGTTCGTACGAAACTTGGGCACAAAAATATTCACGATTTTCAATTCGACAGGGTCTGTGAGACGTATGGTAGGTGGTTAAGGGTTAAGTCACCCTGTATAAGTACATCACTTGATCTTAATATAAGAACAGATTTTGTATTTTGGGCATCACGTTAATGTCGCGTATAGTTAAAGCAGCAGTACAGGCACCGGGAAGACTTAATTTCGTAAAGAATCAATTTAGGTTAGGATGAGCGCTACTATGCATAATGACACCTGAGCATTTTTAGTGGCCAGTTATTTGGATAACCGACCATTTTGTGAATTAGGTCATTTAAAAAAATATATAAACAATATTTGAACTGCCCAGTAATACTACAAATGCTATTAAAAATAATATATAATATTTGTCATAACAGTTATTCCAATAAATCATTTTTTCTCAGTTTATATATTATACTAAACTCTATATCTATCAAGTATGCACGTCGTTAAAAAACGTGAAAAAGGCGCATTTATATATCTTCCTCTTTTTTTACGACACACGTATTATCATTTAATAAAAATATATTTTTGAAATGGTTTACATGTTTTTGGAACAACGTTATACGCACACTTCAATTCTTACGTAAAAACTAACTTATAACACAACAATAGATACCGCGCTTGAGCTGCTCGCGTTAACGACACGCTTCGCTAGCGGTACTTGTAACGACACAGATCACCCACGCGATCAAATTGTTTAATGTCAAATAAGCAAGACGAAAATCTTGTATTTTGACATTGTTAAGGTGACATTCATGTGCCATGAAACATGTCGTAGAATTAAAAAGAGCGATTTGTATCATAAACGCATTTCAAATTTCTTATAAGGTGAAATTTGTGTAATGGTTTGTAGATGACTATTTTATCTCTTCTTCTTTTGGTGTCATGTCAGGTCCCCCCAACGTTGACTATCACCCGAGAGAAAGCGTCCCTGTCCTGGGCAGCACAAAACAGCTCTCCAACACTTCTTATGACCGTCCAGTCGCGTATATTGCGGAGCCAGGAAATTTGTCTCCTTCCAACACCTCTACGACCCTCTATCTTGCCCATAAGAATCAGGTGGAGCAATTCATATTTTTCTCTTCTGAGCACATGACCCAAATACGATACCTTTCGGATTTTGATATTTGTCAGCAACTCTCTATTCACTCTAGCTCTTTGAAGAACTCTTGTGTTGCTGACCATATCCGTCCAGGGTATCCGGAGCATTCTCCGATGTATCCACATTTCGAACGCCTCCAGCCGGTTCATGCTACTCACTTTGAGGGTCCACGATTCCACTCCGTACAGCAGGACTGACCATATATAACATTTGACCAGTCGCTGTCAAAGTTTCAGGTTAAGATTGTCATCGCAGAATATCTGTCTCATTTTGTTAAAAGCAGCTCGCGATGCTTCAATTCTGCATTTGACTTCGGTTTCTGGGTCGAGGTCTTCCGCTAGGATACTTCCAAGGTATTTAAACTTTGTCACTCTCTCTATACCAGCCCCCTTCATTGTGAGGCGTGCTCCCGTATGATCTTGCCTCTAAACACCATGACTATTTTATACAGACTGCAATATACAATACATTCGTATTCAAACGCAGAAGGAATCAAATATTTTTTTAATGTATGATTTTAAAACAATTACAATTTTTTTGTAAACCTATTATTCAGGTAGTTTTGAAAACGAATAACATTTTTTCATAATACCAAGTGAATAAACCAAGAAATACAAACAGCAATGTCTGTATTGTGTTAGCACATTCTTTATAGAGAAGAGGAGGGCAACAAGAGGAAGGGTTGTTTTATGAGATGTTCTCTGAACAACAAATACGGAGCCTTACCCCATACAACCTTTACACGAAGATACGTAATTCAATTCATCAATTAGTTCCTAATTGTAGTTTATACATGTTAGTAAAATTTATACTGGAATCAAGAAATACATTCGATAATTATGTAGTCCATTATATGATCTTCTATTAATTTTTTTTTATATGATTCTAGAAATTGAAATGAAATCAAGCTAAATAGAAAAATATTCGGAACCGCTTAGACTCAAAGTGCGTATCCACAGTATGTTTGAAAATTTTAAAGTTGCTCATTGTTCGGTTAAATGTTTTCTCCAGATAAAAAACTTAGATATATAATGTATACTTGTATACCTATGTAGCTACACTTTATCTTTGCTCTCGGTCTACGTTGCATGCTGTAGCCAGGTATTTTTACTATTAAAAGTTGATAGGGTAAAAATAAATATTTTAACTATTAAAGAAATCTCAGTTAAGTGTTCACCTGAGACCACCCAAATCATCAATCTCTGCCAGTAATAAAAGGATCACAGCCATGTACTTTTGAACTCAGTTTATCTTCAATGTTGGATCTACAACCCCTAGTGGGTAGCGTCCCTCAATTTTTTTTTCAGAATTTGATTAGAAAACAGAAAAAAAATGCTTATTAACGAGAAAATAACTGGAAAAATACTAAATAAAATCCTGATATTATGATTTGAAACTCTAGCGGTGTTTATCATTTTTAAAATACCTATTTAAAAAAAATTTATTTACCTACTTTATTTGAAAATAAATACAAAAATGCAATAGCACTAGCGTATTGATAAGCTTAATATTTAAAGAATTTTTAAAATTTATAATTTGAAAAATGATAATTTGAAAAAATATTTGAAGCGTAATTATGGATCTTTACAGACACTTGAAATTTAGAATAGTTATTTACTTTTTGTCATTTTGTATTAATTAATCAATTCTTTCAAAATAAAACCATAAAACGTGTTACTAATAGTGATAGGCAACAAGTTGATCAATACAAAAATTTTATAATAAATTTTACAAAAACAAAGAACTGGGATATTCATGAAACCGTTTGCGTTGGCTGTGATGGTACTGTGACTAATATTGGCCGTATGAGTGATATTATTCGATACCTAGAAGTGCACCTAGGCAGATCATTTCAGGGATTAAAATGTTTTCTGCACGCAAATATATTACCTTTTTAACATTTTTTCACGATAGACGGATTCAATTCAGGCTCTCGCAAATATTCTGTATCTATCAGTAAAGTACTCGCAGGTTGTGAGAAAAATCCCATTATATGTGTTTTTTTCCGCTGGTATCTAATCGGAATTCTACCTGAAATTAAAAAAAAAAGGTTTTGAATGCGATGCGTACGAATATAATAATATTTTTATGAGATATGTCAAGCAGTTCAATCTTACGTTTGTTTTGTAGAACAGCAACCCCGGAAAACTGATAAAACTGATAATCTGGTAAATTGGTAAAGCTGGTAAACTAGCCAACTATTTCCAATCATATTTTGAGACTATATATGGATAAAATAATTCCATTTGAAAACATGAATATTCTTGCGGATTTCTTCATGGAAATGTTTGTACTTACTTACCATCACGCCGTTTCCCCGTGGGGGTATGCAGAGAGGATAGAGCGCTACACTCTTCTGTCCTGACATACAACTCTCGTCTCATCCACATTCATACATCTTCGCATACAAGCTCACCGATTTTTAAGGCTTCTAACGGGATCATATTTCAGGATCTGGTTAATCTGATCAAGCCACGTCTTCCGCGGTCGCCCTCTCTTTCTGGCGCCATCAACACTTGCATTATATATATTTTTTACCATTCTTTCCTCATTTATTATGTCCAAATCATCTAAGCGACCATTTTTTAATTCTATTAATTATGCCAAGATCAGCTTTACATTCATTCCTAATATCTGCATTCTTTACTCTATCATAAATTGATTTATTTGTAACTGTTAGTTTTTACAAAATGTACAAAATTTTACAAAATTTAAAATCAGTCATTGATGCTGTTATAAAAAATAATGCTTTATTTGCCCACCCAGAAAATCTTTTAGTTAAAAAAAAATATTCGTTACAAGAAGCCACTTATCTGAGAACTTTTTCTGCCACGTATTCTTAATTCTAGAGAAAATGACGTTCCATTTCGCAACAGAGCATTTATGCGACCGAAAATATTATTTTCGGCCAAAGATTACGTCGATGTGATTGCCTGGGATTAGTTTCAAGTAACGTTACCCCTTGTCCTTAAGCACATCTGTGATGAAGAATTAAAAAAACTACTAAATAACGTTTACGTCTATAATTGTTGATTTTCTCTGTCACTTAGAAGCAGTAAAGCGGTGTGTTGATGACTGCTTCTTCCGAGGATGCTTCTATCCTTAAATGCTCAAAAATGTAACTGCATTAACTTTGAGGCCAAACGGAAAACGCATAAAATGAACATAAAAATACATAACGAAACACTCACTGAACTAGAAAATACTAAATACTTAGGACTCAACATAGACAGACATCTCAAATGGACCTTTCAAATAGACAAAGTAATTGACTCACTGACAAAACTGACCAGCCTTTTCCACAAAATACATGAAATCACAACAAAGACCGTAAAAATTCTGATGTACCAGGCATACGTCAAGAGTAGAATAGGATATTTGATACTCTTCTGGGGAACCGGAAACAAAACGAACCAAAACACACTCCAACGATAGCAAAACTAAATAAAAATACTAAAA